>PVJD01005452.1:0-115580 GCA_004026545.1 Mormoops blainvillei | reverse complement strand
AAAACTAGTGAGCACAGGCAAGGGAGAAAATATGTGACTTGGAGTTGGGGCAGTTGGACCTCTGATATTTCATCTGATTCCTACATGAAGTAGGCCAACATGTCCCAGCCTAAAAAAAAAATTCTGATAATCCCAACAAAGCCTCTAGCATATCCCCTGGAAAGTGATCTTGAGCAGCTAAAGTGCACACGTCGGCAGACGTCAGCATTAGCTCTGGTTAACTCAGAAACTCAGCAACCCTATGCGTGGCATGCTGTTGAGCATAATTTTCTTCCTGTCATTAATTCATACTCAGGATGCTTTAGCAGGAGCTATAAAGATGGGGACAATGTATGTTTCAAAGCTGTTTGGTCTCCCTTTGATGAACAGTTTTCACTTGGAAGGGTGAAGGTGGAGGAGGAAGGCTGACTATTGATTTCACAGAAATTATATTTTCCAGCCTCAGTGAAATGTTTATCAAGGAGCTAAGACTCTTCCTGGTAAGTTACTAGCAATGTTTGGAAGCACATTAAGTCTTAGAGGCCATGCGGTGCATTCTGATGTTCCTCAGCAGTGACGTGTGGCTTAGAAAGATACCTGCTCCCTGTCCCAAGGTTCAGCCAAGGGCAGCTTTGCACTCACTGGACTGGAGCGTTCCTGCCGTCTCCCTTCCCTTCCTCCCTGCCCTGCTCCTCGCCAAGGCTGTGGGGAAGCTATTTCTCATCTTAAAGAAAATTTGTGGAATGATTTTAAAGGGGAAGTTTTGTTATTTCATCCAAACTTGCCAAAGACTTGATATGGAGATCTCAAAAAGGAAAATGTAGTTCTTTCAGTTATTTCAAACGATTGGTGGTGAACAGTCAGAAAGGAAGAAGGGTGGGAGTAGTTTAAGAAAGAAGATTCATTCAGGCAGAGGCCCGGGCAAATGCCCTATTATCTAAAACCCACATGAGTCATGTTACAAAAAAAAGGCCAATGATTGTTCCTGGGAGGGGCTTGTTGAGGGGTAGCTTGACCTCCAACCCAAAACTAGAAAGGGAAGCCAGAGCCTTCCTTTTGGGTCATATCCCCTCAGGATGTCATGTCTACAGTGGTGTTCCACCTTCAAATCACAGCTAGAATAGGGTCTTGCCTCCTCTTAGCACCATGACTACTACCACCCTTGTCTGCACTACTATACTCTCTCCCCTGCATTGTCACAAAAACCTGACTCCTGACCTTCCTATAGTCTGCTTTCCACTCGGCAACCTGGGTGGCCTGTTGTGCATCGCATTACATCTCTCCTCTGCTCCAACGCTTCCCTGTCTCCCCATGTCACTCAGAGGAAGCAGCGTAGTTCTCGCACGCTCTTCAGGATTAACCCCTCCCTTGCCTACTGACCTCCTATTCTAACCATAGAGTCCAAGGCAAAGGCTCAGGCTTTACTTTCCAGAATCAGGTTGGAGGTCAAGGGTTCACCTCAGTATGTCCCTCCCAGGAATAACCTCTGACCTTCCCTGCCCCTCCTCTGTCCTCTAATCTCATCACGTTTTCGGCAATGGGCCCGTCTCCGCTAGCCTTGCCCTCGCTTTGCTCGCTCTACTGCAGTCACATCGGCACCATCGCTCTTCCTCAAACACACCAGGGCTTTGCCACTTGCTTCTCTCGCTGCCTGGAATGCTCTTCCTCCAAATAACTGCATGGCCCCCTCAGCCCTTCAGGGTTCTGCTCAAATGTTCTTTCTGAGGGAGGCCCTCCCTGACTGTGCCCTCCCTCCACTCCTTCGTGATCTATTTTTCTCATCAGCGCTTGTTATGACCCAATATCCTACATATTTTATTTTTTATATTTTACTAATCTATGGAGCAGGAATTTTTTTGTCTGTTTTGTTCATTGTTGTATCCCCAGTGCTTTGAGTGTACTTAGCACACCCTAAATGCACATTACATATTTGTTGAGTGAAGAAATGAATGAATGAAGCAGTAAATGAACAAATAAAAGATGGCCAGCCTTGAGCTGTATGTGTGTGATGTGGAAGGCATACTGTCCGAAAGAAAGTCACAATCCATTTGGGAAGACGGTGCTAAGAGAACAGGAGGTTCAGTTGTTTTTTTTTTGCTCTGAGACACAGAGACTCGCTCAAAACTACTCTCAAAAAGTGGGGCTGATGTTAAGGACCTCTGTGGACTGACAGTGGTCCAAGAGCCAGCAGGCCGTAGGCAGGAGCCAGAGGCAGCCCTGGGGGCCTTTCGCTCTTCTCTCCCGTGGCTTGCCTCTCGTAGAGCCTCTGGCCCCTCTCCGAGGTCCTGGATTATTCTCACCTGCCAGGCTGCCCACCCCACCTCTCACTCTCTTGTCTAGATCCCCAAAAACCTTCTCTGCCTGACATTCACTATCCCCTTGTTGGGCAGAGCCCCTCACACCTACTGGGTCACCAGGCCCACCCAGGAACGAGCTGCCTTGATAGGTACTCACGCTTAGAACAGCTTTGCCATAGTTCCCTGAGCAGGACCCCAGCCAAGTTCAGGTGTGAATAATACAAGACTGTTTGGGGTTCTTTGAAATTTTGCATGGATTACTTGTAATAATAGAAAAATTTAAGGTGTGGATAAGAAAAAATAGCCTAACATCTTAATCACTATCAGCATCTTGGAATACCCTTTTCCTTGCATACTTATATATGCTCGTCCTTTTTATAAACACTGTATCTACTCTACCTGTTATTTTATATTTTTGTTTTTATCAATTATTAACCATATTACATGAATGCCACTCCATGTTGTATCTGGAGATGTACTGGCATTTAATTATTGAGTAGTGTTTAATTTTATGGATATGTTATAATTTATACAACTAATTCCCTATTCTTGGATCCTTGGACTACATCCAGTTTTTTTATATCATAAAAATTGTTGAAGGCAGAGTTTTTATATAAATCCATACTTACTTTCTTAGCATTAATTCCTAGAAGCATAATTTGTGAGTTAAAGTGCATAAACATCTTTTTTAAAATAGCTATTTATTGAGCACTTGCTACGTACCAATTACTTTACATGTAACAGTCACAACACGCTTATGAAGCAAACACCCACATACTATTTTTCAGATGAGGACATGAGATAACTTGCCTAAGAGCCCACAGCGGGTAAGTGGCAGAAACAGGACTTGAATGTGGCAATTCTGGCCCAAAGCCCTTAACTTCCATATTGTACTGTCTCCCCGAGTAAGAAAACATTTTTGTAAAAGGACCCACTGGGCCTCGAAAGAAGGGTGGCCTGCCACAAGCAGGACTTTAACCCAAAAGGCCATGTGCTACCAGTGGACAGGCCACTTGCTACGGATAGACACCTTCATTTATTTAACAAGTGATGTCATGAGGGCCCCCAGTTAATAATAATATCCCCCACTGGTGACTGTGGATGCAGCTAAGATGTTTAATTTTTACCCTTTCAAGGCAGAATTTGCTTGCTGCTCTTGTGAGCCCAGCCAATAGGCCCTTGGTTGAGAAAATGTTGCCTTTACTCATGAAAGGACTGAGTTTGGTCAGAGAGACCACTCATTTATCTCAGTAACCTGTGTTTCTGCAAAATGACTGGTCTGTAGCTAAACATTACAAAAACCCCACTCTTACAATTTCAACACAAAAATTAAAAGCCCTTCCTCAGGTGGTAAGAGGAATGTGAATGGGTAAAAGGGGCTGTGAGTGGCTCTCAGAAAGCAGGCTGGGGTGGGCAGCCAGGTGACCGTCGCTGGCTCTTTGATGGTTGAGTCACACAGTGACGAGGTGTGTGCTTGGGCCAGGATAGCAAATCTAGACTTCCTGAGAAACCAGTCAGCAAAAACAGGACAAGGTGTGACCCAGAGAGGCAAACATGTCCTTTCACCTATAGACAATTTGTAATGATGTGAAAACTCTTGGTTTCCTTATAGGTATAGAGACCACATGTTTCCAATTGAGAGTTGGTGCAAGTGGTCTGACACATAGTTTTTGTCTAATGAGTCAGAGTATCTAGAAGACCATTCCTGGGACACCCAGGAAAGCGCACAGCCCAGCTAGAGAGGATCTGAGTGCTTGGCATTGAGAATTCTAACCCCTCCACATTTTGAACTACATTTTAGACCTGCACCTTAAGACACTTACCCAAAAAATATAAAATTATTTTATAAACGTGTCCTGAAAGAACGTACATTAGTCTTGCCTTTGTCTGTTTTTCATCCAGTTTCCTAGATCAGAGCTCCCCTCACGTGTGTGGAGAACGAAGACCAGACAGCGGATCCCTGAGGAAACACCCTGCCCTGGGCTTGTTTACTTGTCTGTCACCTTCGTTCTTCCAGGGTTTTCAAACCTGCTGCCTTTTCTCAGCCATGTGACTAGATTCCTACAGCGGGCACTGTTAGTTTGCCTCACCAAGTGGGCATGGTGCTCACCCTCTTCCTAACTTAACCCCAGGTCCATGCGGCACCCCCTCTTTGGCCAGGCTGCTGTGCTTCCAGCTGGGCCAAGACCACCACCAGCTTACACAGGTTGGATCTTGGTGAAGTTAAGCCGATCCAAATGACCCTGTTCCTCTTGCTGGCAATAGATTAAGGCTGATACAATTCTGACCAGTAAGATATAAACAGAGCCTGCTGGAGAAAGGTTAGTGTTTCTTAAAAATAGACACAGAGAGCCCTGGCCAGATGTCTCAGTTGGTTGGAGTGTCATCCCATACACCCAAAGGTTGCAGGTTCGATTCCCAGTCAGGGCACATACCCATCGATGCTTTCTCTCTCTCTCTCTCTCTCTCTCTCTCTCTCTCTGCCCCTTCCTCTCTTTCTAAAATCAATAAACATATCCTTGAGCGAGGATTAAAAAATAAATAAGTAATAGACACAGGGATATATCTTTTAACATTTTTGTGTTTCCATGTGATGCTTAGAGCTGTGGCTGTCATTTTATAACCACAAGTTGATAACCTGAGGACAAGCCAGTGGATTTGCTGTAAGAATGGCAAAGCAGAACAGTGGAGAGAAGCTGGGTTTTTGATGATGTCACTAACTTGGGAGCCATCCTGTCACAGGAATTGTTGTTATATAAAATAAGACATTTTCCTTGTTGTATAAGGCTTTTTAACTCAAGATTTTCAGTTCCTTAAAGCCAAACATTCTAATACAACCCTCATTGTTTTCACGTCCTCCAAAATTTGTGACCAGCACTAGGTGACGTTAAAAGCATCCAGCATCTCCTCACCACCTCCCACTCTTCCAGGAAAAACATTCTAAAAGGCATCCTGGCCGTGGGTACAAATAAAACAGCATTTTACCACACCCATGACAAGAAAAAAGTTCTAGATGTTCTAAATTAAAATTACAGTGACTGGAGAGTGAGAGAGAGAGACAGAACAGCCTGTTAATAGCTGTAGAACAGCTCCAACACAAGACCGCTCACATTCCTGTCTATCTGCTGGAATTGAGAACTAATTTCCAAGTGGCTATTTCTGTAACTGACCAAAGGAGAGAATAGTCAGGCACCATAGAACCCCAAGAGCCTGCGTTTCTTATTTACATGTGAACTTTCCAATCTGCCCCCCACAGCCAATCTGCAGGAGCGGACACTGCTTACCTGCACACTCTGCTGGCCCCATTTCAGAACTGGCCCTTCTCCCATCCCCTCTGTGAATAGCTAACGTAAATCTTTTCAGAATGCCTAACATGTTTCTTCCCCCTGTTTGACGTATGAAAACGCCTGTGAAACCCCAGGGTGACGAGCATGTTTTCCTACCTACCTAGCATGCTCCTGTTGGGTTAGACTCTGTGCCCCAAGACCAGTCTTCTTCCTCTCCTCCGTTTTTTTGTTTTTTGGGTTTTTTTTTTACTAGCAACAGCCTAATAAACCCTTTCTTTTCAAAAGATATTTAACCATGGAAGTTAACATTTTTTGTTTAACATCCTGCTGGAGGTGAAAGAGGTAGAATTTGATTTATAAACACTCCCAAGTCAGCCAAAGTAGTTCTGAGAATTGGGTTTATTTCCTGGTGCCTCTGCTGAGAATTCTATAGAAATCAGCCTTCTCTGTTGAGTGTTGATTTTCTCAGTATCTATCAATAATAGTGACCGCCTTGGGCCTTTGCCAGTCTTGCTTCCAACTTCGGCCATCTTTCTTTGGCTTATAATTCTGTTCACTACATTACCGAAAGGGTCTCAATTACAAATAATTTTGTGCTGCTGAAAAACAGTCAATATTGTAGGTTTGTCCTCATATTCTTTTATTAAATTCTCTCCCTTCTTGCTAGAGAAGAAGGAAGTAAAATATTTTACACTCTGAATTAAATATTTTCCAACTGTAAAGGTGGAGATATGAAATGATTAAAACTGTGGGGTGGACATTCCCCAGGTATTGTGGAAATAGCTGTAACTTAAATAGATGTAAGGAAAAAAAAATCATTTATTCCCACTCCGGCTTTAAGTTCAGTTGTTTGATCTTTGGCAGTTTGCTTATATTCTATTGGCCTCAGTTTTCTTATATGGAAAACAGGATTAAAACTGTCTATTTCATAAACCATTGTACAGAAGAAATGAAATAACGCACATGAAATCAGAAAAGGAAGACATAGTGTGCCCAGTAGGTTTCCTGGGTTCCTGGTTTGCATGGCTAGAGACTTCCCTAGCTTCTTATTTGGAGTAAGGGCCACAAACACTCACTCTCATCTCTGTTTAAAAGTAAGACTAATGGCTGCTATCTAGTGTTTCCCTTTTTCCTCACTGCCTCAGAAGCCTGGTAGTGTGCTAAAAGAGATAAACAGAAGCTCAGACTGCCGTTACTACTGGGAACCACTCTTTTCGAAAACCTCAACAGTTTCAACTACACCACTGTATTAAAAGAGCAGAAAGGAAGCAAGGGCATGGAATTAGTGGTTATTAGTGGATTGAAAAGACTAAATACAACCAACTCATGGACAAAGACAACATGGGGGTGGGTTGAATGGGGGAGGGAGGGCAGGGATTGAATGGGGGAAAAATGGGGACAACTGAAATTGAATAATAAAAAAAATTTAAAAATTATAAAAAGTATAAATACAACAAAATGGGACTATAGTATACAATTCATATCACAGAGGATAAAGATAGGAGATAGAGAGATCTTCACTCCAACAGAGAGACCTCACTAATAAATGAGATGATTCAAGCTTGTTATAATATCAAAACCTCAGCCCACAATGTGGGGCAAATGGCTGGATGTGTGTCAAGTTGCTGTGGTCACTCAGCTATAACTGATTTAATGACTCAGCAATGATAAAATGGAGCAATTAGCCATGAGTAGACCAACTAGTGAGAAGGTGTCTGTTTAACTCATAAATGTGCTTTTGTTACTTCTTTTTTTTTTTCACCAATTGTTGTCTAGAAAGGTGTCATCCTCACTTCTACGGCCAGGGTTAGAAACAATGGGAGTATGTCTTTGTCTTTACAGTTATTAAAAAAGGTAACTACATATCTTTTAAAACCTTATTAACAATAAATGAACCTTTCACACACGCACAAACATATCAGTATATATGCAGGCACTGGGTCTTTACCGTACACAATATCCTAGAAAAGATGATCAGTTACACAGAATAAACAAAACATTACCCCATCCCCATTGTATTTAGGAATGTACAACTGACTCTTGATCAACACAGGTTTGAACTGTGTGGGTCCACTTATACACAGATTTTTTTTTTCAATAAATGCAGTGAGCCTTTCATATCTGCAGATTTCACATCCATAGATTCAGCCATCTCTGGATAGAAAACAGTGCTTTTCGCATTCCCAACTGAGATCTTCTAGCCTCAGATTCCCAATCACTGATTGCAAATACTGTTTTTGATCCGAGGTTGGTTGAAACTGCGGACATGTAGGGCGGACTATAGCTAAGTTTAGGGAGAATCAACAAAATTTGGACTACATGGTATGCAGATCCCCAAACACCTACATTGTTCACATATATATGGATTAGGCATTATAGAAATGGGTTATTTCCTTGGATTGTGACTAAAAGTCTGAAGGTAAAATAAAACTGTGTACCAAGCAAGACCTGTATTACTGCTATAAAGTTAGTTTCCTTTGTGTTTTCTCCAGAAATTAAAGTAAAAATATATTATTTATTAGCCAGCTAGTATGTGCCCAGTACACTAAGCATTATATATGTAATTTAAGATGGTCATTGTACTCGAAGAATGTACAATCCTGTATTGAGAAAAAAAGGCACAAAATGGTCAAAAGGCCATTTTACATATAACCCAGTATCATTCTTGTGGTTCAGACTTTGAAAGCAACAGGTATTTTTAAAACGTAGAGACCAGTGCGGGTGGGAGAAGACGAGGGGGCAGGTTCTAACCCCAGGAGCCTGGGCAGAGCCTTTGGAGCGGGGCCAGGCCACAGAAAGCACCACTCTTGGACATCACGACCTGAGCTATCATCCCTACCTGCCTAACAGCCTTACTTTCATAATGCTTCCTCGGACATCATCATCTTATACAACTGTTGTTCAAAATATCTTTAAAAATTCTTTTTCCTTTCCCTTCTGGGTAATGTGTGTATTATATTACATTATATACACTAAATGGACATGTCAGTGAAACTCAAAGATTATTGAGATTATTTTTCATTTTTCTTTTTTTTCCAGAGTGCCTCTTTTGGATGACTTTCATGAACCTGTTTTCAAGTTTCCTGATTCTTCTCTTGCGTCTAAGCCAATCTTAATTCTCTCAAATGAGTATTTTCATTGTACTTTTTTTTCAATTGTAGGATTTCCATTTGCTTCTTTTTAAACCTTTCCACATCTCTTCTCAAATTTTCCATCTCTTCATTCACTATATCCAGTTTTTTCCTGTAGACCTATAACATTCCCATAATGGTTGTTTTAAAGTCCTTGTCTATTAATTTCAAATCTCAGTTATTTGTGACTGTTATATTTGCTAATGTATTTCTTGATGATATATCACATTTTCTGTTTCTTAACATAGCTAGTAATTTTTTGTTATATATTAGACATGTGGCATCAAATTATAGACCCTGTAATCTCTTGTATATTTCTGAAGAGTTTTGTAATTTTTCTAGTAGATATCTTAAATCAACTTTACTTTGAGGAGATTTGATTTTACTTTTGACAAGGGTTTGTCTATTTCAGTTTTGTTCTTAATCTTAGAGCATATCCCTTAATTCTGGAGCACAATCTTTATTCCTAAACTGTGGATTTTCTAATGTTTTAATGAACGTCTCAAAGTATTTATCAGGTTCCTCTAACTTGGCAAGCCTCATACTTCAATCTCGTATCTCTCCTGTGGTGGATATTAGCATAAAATTCTACTCGGTTTTCAGCCTTCTAGCTCTTTCTTTTCCCCTGAGCCCTTGGTGTTTCACACACACATGCATAACTTAGAGGCCTTCAGGTGATTTGAGAGCTGGTTGATACATATATGTTGGGCTTGTCCTTCTCTGGCTCCTTCCCTTTTCAACCAGTCTGGCCACGCCACCCTCGGTCCTCTGACTTCTCCGGCCAGTGAGATAGTGGCTTTTTGTATCAGTGTCAGCTATCAGTACCAAAGTGGGAAGTGCCCTCAGAGGAAAAGCTATATAAATGTAAATCATTTCTAGTCTGGTTCTCGTCTTTTAAAGGTTATCTCTCCTCTGGTTTCTGTCTGTTTTTCATCTGAGCCAAGTGCTCAATAGTTGTTTTATTTTCTTCTTTTGGAGTTTATTCCTGTTATCTGCTGGAGAGTTACAATAGAAGCCACTCCTCTATTACCAGAATTAAGCTTTATATTTAAGTTGCAGATATTTTTGCCACTTACTATTTATGTTTATATTTTGCTTAAGAGGGTTTTGTTCCCATGCAGAATTTTTTTAACTTTATATATTCGAATTTATCAATTTTTTGTTTATGGCTTCTGGATTTTGAGTCTTAATTAGAAGAGCCTTTCCCACTTCAATATTATACTGGAATTTATCCATTGTCTCCTACTAAATACTTAATATTTTTATTTTCTACATCAAACTTTTTGATCACTTTGGATTTTATCCTGGAAAAAGTTTTGTAACATGGATCATATTTTTTTCCATCTTTTTACCCAATTGTCTCAGCACCATTATCAAGAAATTATAAAATTCATGAATTTTATCTCTATTATATACTAAATTCCTGAATGTATTGTGGCCTATTTTTTATATGTCTATTCATGCACCAGCACTGTAATTTTTTAGTTATCAAAGAATTATAGTGTTTTTATATTTGATAAGGTTGGCTTTCTACACTACTATTTTTTAGAGTTTATATGGCCAACCTTGATCATTTATATTCCATTTAAACTTTACCATAAACTCATTAAAATAGAAAATAAAGGATCTTTTAATAGAATCACATACAATTGATAAAATAAGAGGAAAATACCTTTATTATGCTAATCTTACTATTCAAAAAACATAATGTTTTCCCTCTTGTTTAGGTTTTAATGTGAGCCCTTGGATAGCGCATTAAAGTTTTGTTCATGTGCATATTTCTTATGTTTGTTCCTAGGTATTTTGACTTTTTGTTATATTCTCATTAGTCATTAGTATAAATTAGAAAACCTACTCAAAGTGCCTTAACCTTCCCATTTATATTTCTAATTTCAGCTAACAGCTATGAAATAAGAATGAGTAAAAGTCTACGGAATATTCAAGATGATTTTAACAATGCCATTTTAGTGAATACATCAAAGCTAAGTCCTCAACAAGCTGGCACCAAGGAGATATTTACATTTTCACCAAAGCTTTTCATAAATGGTCCTGAACATCAACTTGATGGAGAGACACAGGAAAGCCACAGAGTTTACGTGGCAGTACGAGCTGTAGATAAGAATTCCTTAGAATCTGCAGTATCTAACATTGTGCAGGCTTCATTGTTTGTTGCCCCAAATTCTGCTCCAGTACTTGCCAGAGGTCATCTAATATTGAAAGGAGCTTTAACAGCAATGGGTTTGGTAGGAATTATTTGTGTCACTATAGTTGCAACACACTATATTTTAAACAAGAAAAAAGAAAGCAGACAGAAATGAGAATGGAACAAAATTACTATGAATAAATGCAAAGAGTACCTTCCTACTTAGATATAATACCCATACCCTCCGTGCTTTACAAAAACATACCAATAAAAACAAATTAACATAAATGTTAAAAAGTGATTTGAATTTTTGCCTAATAAATATCATATTTTTACATAATAAATAGAAAATATTCTTTTATAACACTAATTTTGAAGGGAAATTAGAAAATTCTTAAGCTCAGACAATGGAAAAATTTACCAAAATTATTCTCCAAGGTAATGTCTTTAAAGGAAAAAAAGACAAGGTCAATGTTGAATCAAGGAGTCAAGAAAAGCTTCTTCTATTGAAGAGAAAAAATATCCCCAAGTAGAGAAGAGGAGGCTAGGTCTGGGACATATATTATAACTGTCTATATGAAGCAATTGTTTAACTACTTTGATTAATTTTTCATTCTCCTTATCTGTTCAGAACTGATCATTTATGACTAAAGATCAATTTTCATCTTATATATGATGCCTCTACAGTAAAATCCTTTACCTCTAACCATTTGGTTAACTATATTACATATCAAATCCCACCGCTAATACTCAAAGAGATCTTCATTCGCTACAAAAGTTGACCTGAAAATGTGGGTATTATCCTTTTCCCCTGGCACCGATCTTGTAACAGAGATCTATTGAATTTATTGTTTATAAGTTTCTACTCTCATCAAAGAAACTTTCCAAGTTATTGTCTTGGGTGTAATTCAATGTAAATGGATATAACTCTCATAAGGCTTTAAGTAAAAAACAAAAGACATAGTTCTAAACTTATTTTCATACGATACATAGGCTGTACAGTTTCATTCAATTTCAATCCAAGAAGAGGTCACAGGGTAAAGAGTGACCTTTGGTAATGATTAACTGATCCCGTTTTTTTTTTTTTGTTTAACTAAGACTCAAGGAATCCTTTCTTGATCAAGGGTTATTTATCTGTGGGGTGGGGAGCAAACTGAAAGAGGGAAGCTTAGGTCACAAGAAAATAAAAATCATCTTTCATCTAATTTTACTTATGTTATTTTAGAAAAAGATTGCTGAGCAATAGAATCATTTGCTTTGTATGTTGAGAGACTGAAAACTTTATTGGGTAAATAGAAACAGTAATATGGAATATATCTGTTTTACAATTAGGACCAAATAAAAGTGAAAATTAGATTAAGTTTTTGAGGAGGGAGGAAATTGTGGCAAATTGGGACAAAAAGAAAAAGAGAGAGTAAAGACTTGAGTAAAAGTGTCAGAGCAGTACTGGGGAGAAAAACAGCCAACAAATCTCTCTACCGAGGCTGCCTCCTTGCAGTCCATGCTACACCCCAGGTCTGGCCTATGACATTCTAAGTCCCACAGTGCCTAAATTTTTGCAGATGGTCGTTTCAAGTGCCCAGTTGGTAGTCAGTCTCCCCTCCCTCTAATGCCATGATTCCTGCTAACCTGGGATTTGCTTCTCTGTAGTTTCAGGTGGCTGGCAGAATATACTGAGATGGAGTGTGGCAGGTTTAGGTCCTCAAATGTTTTCCTCATTTCACAGACAGGAAAATGGAGGCTTAAGTGAGTAACCAAAAGCACTATGCTGCCTAATGGCAGAGTTACATAGGAGAACAGCCTGGTTCTCATACTGTTCCTTCACGCCTGTGGATTTAAGAAAGTGTGGGAAGATGCTGGGGATTATGCCTAGAAATACTTAACTCTTTCAAAATCAAGTAATAGGAGAACAGGTCTGGCTTTAAGGAACTACCTTGTTTTTTTCTTTTACATCTTGTAGGTGCAGGAATGAAAAAAATGGACTTAAGCCTACAGATTAGTGAATTGGAAGAGATAAAACTAAGACAAAAAATGCTAAATGACAAACTAAATGTATCATAACAGGGTAGAAAGGGCAACTGCATCCAGTGCAGAGGGTAAACAGTATTCAGTGGCTGTGAGGGAGTGAAGCTTTAGAGAGCAAAATAAATGTGTGGTAAATGTGGAAAGATATTGATTTAGAGAAAAAGTTAAATTTCAATAGGAGAGAGACAGAAGCAGGAGGTAGGAGATTTTTAGGGGATGACATAATATAGCCTACACGCTGAACAAATTGTTGTTTGTATGTGCACTGTTGACTGTCTAAAAGCACCTTTCCATCTGCATGTTAATACCAGAAAGTCTGCAAAAAAAAAATGTCTTATTTGTGTTAGGGTTTGCTTTCTACTATAATGTAATTGTTCTTGGAAGAATTGATCCCTAAATAATAGCATTCATTTAAAACAATGGGACATATCCAGTTGCACTAATACAGAGGTGCTCATATCAAACTAATTTTTCTGCTGCTAAGAGCTATAATTCTAGGAAAAAAAAACACACTTTTGGAAAGCACTGGACACCAACAAAAGCAGGTAGAAATGAAGGAGATATGGCCCTTGAAAAAAGGCAAGCCATGTAGGTGAGATCCACATTTAATCAACTTTTCCCCCCAAAGGCTTTCCCGGTTTTCGTAGGGCATCTGGACAAGCTCAAGCAGAATGCAGCCGTCTCACTGGGCTGGAAAGCCAGACGTAAGAGCTCCGGGGTGCCCCAGCACTTGGAAACCCCAGAAAGGGAGCAACTGCCAAGGGGGAATTTCCCAAGTCTGTATCTGCTCAGTCCTTGGGTGAGTCCTAAGTTGCGAAGGAATCTAATGGAAAAGGAGATTGGACACCGAAATTGCTGAACTGAGATTTCAGCAGCTGCCCATTCCTGGGGAGAAAAAGTTTATGGTGTAATCCCACTGGAGTTAGAGGGCTTGATAAAAACCTTGTGTTTTCACCGAATCTCCAGAAGGGTCGCATTAGGGGTAAGAACCATTGTCCCAGTCTAAGAGTTGTGTCCAACCACCAAGGGCAAGTGTCCCACAGCTGAAATAGATTTTCTCTGACGAAGCCTAAAACCACGTCTCCACAGAATCACGATGACTCATCAATAATTTAACTACTGCTATAATATAACTCAGAGGGGGATAACATAATACAATCTCCATAACACAGCTTCTAGTATATAATAAAAATTTAATAGATGTGCCAACAAGCAGGAAATTAGTCCCATTATTTAAAAGAATAAAAATATGTCAATAGAAGAAGGTTTGAAAATTACCTGGATGTGGAACTTGCAGATAAGCTTACAATAACTATTATATATATATACACACACACACACACACACACACACACACACACACACATATATATAATAAATTACAGAAAAAGGTAAGTATAAGTGATGAATAGAAGAGGAAATTCAGGAATGACGTGGAAACTCTTTAGAAAGAACAAATGAAAATCTTAAAATTGAAAAATAGAATATATTTTTCAAATTTGTAGTGAATTAACAGCAGACTGATACTCCAGAAGAAAAGATCAGATAACTTGAAGACAAGAAAACAGAAAGCACCCAAGGGGAGCACTCATTGTTTGAAAATGGAAAAGCCGAATGACCTGTGGGACCTTATCAAGCACCCTAGTGCACATGCGAAGGGATCCCAAAGGACTCATTTTAAAAAGTTAATAAATGTGATAAAATGGAAGATTACCCCAAAACTACCTAATTAACACAAAGGAGACAGGTGAAGAGCAAAAAAGGAACAAAGAATAGAGGGGAATAACAGAAATCAAATAGCAAGATAGTAGACTAAATCCAGCTAAACTAATAATTATATTAAATATAGACTAAACACTTGAACAAAAAAAGTGATTTTCAGACTTAGTAAAAAAGCAAGACTCAACCATGTGGAGTTTACTACAGATGCATTTTAAATATAAAGACATAAAAGTTGAAAGTTAAAAAGGAAAATTGCATATGATGCAAACACTAAGCATAAGAAAGCTGTATAAGCCTATTGCTATAAAAAAAAAAAAGACCTTGAGAAAGGAAAGGCAAAGAGGGTCATTCCATAATGATGAAAATAATAAATGCATCAAAAAATATAACAATCCTAAATGTGCACATACCTATTAACAGTTTTTAAATGCCAGAAATAAAGCCTAGAACTAAAGGGAAATAGACATAGAGAACAGTTGAATTTCAAGATTTAACTCTCCCATTCTCAATAACTGTCGAACATCTAGACAGAAAAACTCAGTAAGAATGGAAAATATTTTTAACAATATTATCAACCAATTTTATCTTGACATTTATAAAACACTACAACCAACTTGTGCAGAATACACATTCTTTTTAAGTACGCATGTATCATTTACCAAATTAGATCGTGTGCATAAAACACATCTCTGAATATATAGGCTAGAAACGGACCTGCACACATATGATCAATAGGTTTTCTACAAAGGCATGTGCAAGTCAGTAGGGGAAGACAACTCAATGGATAAAAGAGTTCTTTTTAATAAATAATTAAATGTTGGGAAAACTAGACATATATTTGGGAAAACAATTTTACTCTCGCCTTTATAAAATATGAATTCATGGTAGATCATAAATATAAATATGAGTTAAGATATAAACTTTTTTACTTTTTAAAATAGTTTATTTTTATTGTATTTTTTCCATCACCATTTATCCCCCTTGTACCCTCTTCTAATTCCACCCACCCCCCTCCCCACTGCAATCACTACACTGTTGTCCATGCTTTAAAAAAATACAAAATAGTATCTTCACAGCTGTAGTGTAGAAAGAGTTCTTAGAAAAGAAGAAATACTAAGCATAAAAAAAAGTTGGACTGCAGTAAAACTAAATATTTGTGCTCATCAAAGGGCAACATTAATAAATGAAAAAGGCAAGTTACAGAGTGGAAGAAAATATTCACAGCATATATATCTGACAAAGAAGTCATATCCAGAATATATAAAAATATTATAAATCAGTAATTAATACACATAGAAGCCAATAAAAATGGGCAAAAGATATAAAATTCATAATAGCAGTTATCTTAGAGCAAAAGTATGCAAGTTGACTAGAAGGGATAAAATGGAGCTTTCTGGATGAGTGAAAATAAATGTATTGATTGGGATGGTTGTTACATGGGTGTATATATTTGTTAAAATTAATTTATCTGTGTACACTTCATAGGTGCATTTTATTGTACATAAATTTCACCCCAAGAGAAACAATATGAATGAATTTATTGTATCCTTATCTGTTAGCAAGCTTCATACCAATGGTTCTCAGCCTGGGTGATTTTACCCTCCAAGGGAACATTTGGCAATGTCTGCAGACATTTTTGATTATCACATCTAGGGGCATTATCTAGTGGGTACAGGCCAGGGATGCTGACAAACATCCCACAATGCACAGTACAGCCTCGACGAAGAATTGCTTGGCCAAATACCTCAATCGTACCAAGACTGATAAATCTTGCTTTATAAAGAAGAGAAAGGGGCCATTCATAAGGATGTTTGATATATGAAATTAAGAAAAAATGTCCTTCATGAGGAGAACAACAGTCACAAAACTGAGTCTGATTTAAATGAAGAAGAGAAAACAAGAAGGAAGAGAACAAATATTTTAAATAAAATAAAGATAGTCCATGTTAGAGGATTGAATACATAAGGCTGTTAGGAATTCCAGTTGAGAAAGAAAGAAAGAAAGAAAGGAAAGAAAGGAAAGAAAGAAAGGAAAGAAAGGAAAGAAAGGAAGAAAGGAAGAAAGGAAGAAAGGAAGAAAGGAAGAAAGAAAGAAAGAAAGAAAGAAAGAAAGAAAGAAAGAAAGAAAGGGAATGGGTATAAAGTTGGGTGGGCGCTGTGTTATGTGCTGAGATCTGTGTTATGATCTGTGAATGTACAATACAGGGAAATGGGGGACACCAGCAGAGGGTGGGTACAGGCCATAGAGTGCCTGATGGTAGTGTGAGGAGCACAGAAGGATGCAGAGACTGAGGCTCATGTCCATGAAAGTAATTGGAGCAATTAGAGCTTGTCCCCAAAGATTAAAGGGACAGCCCCCCTTTAGAAATAAATCCCTCCTGTACTTAAAATGCCTAGCTCTTGCAGCAAAATTGCTCCTGGGATGGGTTGGGAGTGACCCAGATGGTGACCGATGGTATTTTCCACTCCCTTTTAGCTACAGGCTGCTGGGTCTTATCAGAATGTTGCTTTCTGAGAACAGTTACCTCAAAGCAATCGCCTCAATTGCACAAGAAGGAGAAAGCTATCCAGTACAATGGACAATTGCCTTCTATCTCCCTGACTCTGTGAAATGGAAGCGGTATAAATGAACAACATCCAAAAGAAACATTTCTTAAAATTGACATGACCTTACTTCACACCAGTATAGGAAAGAAGACTCAAGAGCCTGAAGGAGATAAAAGGAAGAGAATGAAATGGAAAAGGAAAGAGAAGAAAAGATTAGAAGTTAAGAATAGGGAAGATAGGACTACCACTCTTATGTTAATATGTTAGGATTTCAAAATGACAGTCTTTAGTCCAATAGTTGTATTTTTATGTATACATTTATTTCAATTCCAAAAGTAATGCATACTGTTATAAAAGTACAGGTACTTAAGTATGATGTAACAAATAAAATAGATATGAAATAAATAAGCTTATTATTTTATGAATGGACATTTGGTAATTCAGTTTCTTGCTATTATAAAGTGGTATTTGAGAGACAAATTATATTACCCTTGTACATATAATTGTATGTACCTGTGTGTTTGTCCCTTGTATATGTAATCTTGGCACCCGTAACAGTATATCTGTAGGGCAAATTCCTAGGAGTGGAATTGCTATGTTAAAATATGCACTTCCTTAAATTTTGATAAATACTTTCCTGAAAACATCTGTACCAATTTTTCTCCCATCAGTAATATATAAATACTTGATTCCTCATGGCCTTAAACAAGTAATGAACTGGGGGATAGAAGCGGGGGTCATACTGAGGTCCCGCATGGCAAATAGCTTAAAACTGACTCTTAAACATCAGTGTCCTTAAACTATACCTTGGTCATTCTTACCTGCTGGAAGCTAATGTAAAATCACAGCTTTCTCCATCTTTGTGGCTTCTCTCCTCTCCCTCCCTCCAGGGCTGCAGTTTGGGAAAGTGGGAGGAAAGGGGAAGTGTAAAAACATTTTTTTTTTTTTTTACTGAATGACTTCTAAATGTCAGGCATTGGATTAGCTGAGTCATATTTGTTTTGTTTTACTTTTTCAGTCTTCAAAATAACAGTATGCCATAGCTATTATCTTAAAAAGCAGATTTCATATAAGTGGTATTATTAGAGAAGACATTTGGTAATGATGACTATAAAACAATTCTAAATTTTCATGCACCAAAAACAAAGCTGGAAAATATATAAAGCAGCTTCCAGTCAAGATAGTGATGTGGGCAGACATGGCTCTCCTCTTCACACAACCACACCAAAATTACAACTAAAGTGGAACAACCGTAACTCAGGAACATCAGATATTGCGTTGAATGGAAGTCTGACAACTACATAATTGAAGAAACCACATCCATCCAAACTGGTAGGAGGGCACGGATTCAGAACAGGCTGACCCCACACCCATGTGGATAAAAACTCAGGAGGGATGTCTCAGGAGCAAGGAGTCCCATGCCCCATGCCAGGGCTCCCAGCCCAGGTTTCCAGTGCCAGGAAGGTAAGTCCCCCCAACTTCTGGCTGTGAAAACAAATGGGGATTGAGCCAATAGAGGAGGCTGCTGGAGCCCGAAGCAGTTCCTCTTGGGGAACCCACACATGGACTCACCTACTCAGACTCGTTCCCTCTGAGCTCCAGCACTGGGGTGGCAGCTTGAAGGGCACCAGTGGTATACAGGGAGAGATGGAAGTGCCTGGCTTCAAGGTGAGCAGAGGCCCTTGTCCCTTTGCTGAGCCCTCCAACCACAGAGCCAGTAGGCTGGTGCCACATCTGAGACTCCATCAACCTGTCTAACACTGTGTAACCCACTTTAAAGATCTATAAAGGCTCTACCCCACCAACTTACAGGACCACTCAAGCTGCTTTTCCATAAGAACGGCTGGTCTTGGCTCCTAAATCCAATAAAAAAAAGCAACAGCTGGCTCCACTAAGCCCCAGTGGCAGCCAGATTAGATTCACAGCTTGGCTTCACCTGGGAACCTCCAAGCCCAGCATAAGTGGCAGCCATCTCAGACTGCCTCACAGCTCAGGAAGGCTGGCCTGGGCAATACACAGGCAGGGGCTGACCTCTGCCTGCACCACCCAGGTAACCCCAGGGCCAGCACACCCAGTGGACACCTACAGACCAGGTCTGAGCACCACACCCTGCCCCTGCATAGCTGATCCTTCATGGAGGGCAGAGGTTGGTGGTCAGTGGTCACAGCCAGTCCTCGCAGCTGACTGGCCTGGGTAAATCCCTCCCAGCAATCTACCAAGAGCAACCAAGTCTCAATTATAAGAGGAAGGGATACTCAACCCACATGAAGGGCCCACCTCAAGTACCCAGCTTAGGTGATAGGGGAGGCTGTGCCACTGGGCCCTACAGGACACATACTGTATTAGGTCACACTATCGAGACACAGAGTCAAAGCAGCTCTATCTAATACATAGAAACAAACACAGGGAGGCTGCCACAATGAGGAGATGAAGAAGCATGGCCCAAATGAAAGAACAGATCAAAACTCCAGAAAGAGAGCTAAATGAAGTGGAGATAAGCAATCTATCAGATACAGAGTTCAAAATACTGGTTATAAGGTTGCTCAAGGAACTTAGCGAGGCCTCAGCAGCATGAAAAAGACCCAGTCAGAAACAAAGGATACACTAATTGAAATAAAGAACAATTTACAGGGAAACAACAGTAGAGTGGATGAAGCCAAGAATCCAATCAATGATTTGGAACATAAGGAAGTAAAAAACAACCATGAAGAACAACAAGAAGAAAAGAGAATCCAAAAAAATGAGGATAGTGTAAGCAGCCTCTGGGACAACGTTAAGGGGTCTATCACTCGCCTTATAGGGGTGCCAGAGGGAGAAGAGAAAGAGCAAGAAATTGGTAATCTATCTGAAAAAATACTGAAAGAAAACTTCTCTAATTTGGTGAAAGAAATAGACATGCAAGTCCAGGAAACACAGAGGACCCCCAACAAGATGGATGCAAAGAGGTCCACTCTAAAAAACATCATTATTAAAAGGCCAAAGGTTAAAGATAGAAAGAGATTCTTAAAGGAAATGAAGTTAGTTACCAAAAGGTTGACAAATGGGAGGGGGTAGGGGAAGAATGGGTGAAGCGCTGAGGGGATTAAGAAGTACAAATAGGTAACTACAGAACAGCCATGGGGATGTAAAGTATAGTATAGGAAATGAAGTAGCCAAAGAACTTACACGCATGACCCATGGACATGAACAATGGTGGGAGGATTGCCTGAGGGAGTGGGGGTGCTGGGTGGAGGGGGGCAAATGGGGTAAAATCAGGAGTACTGTAATAGCATAGTCAATAAAATATAACTAAAAAAGAAAATAGGTAAAGCAAAAATTGATAGAACTAAAAAAGTAAGGGACAAATTCACAATCACAATTGGAGATTTTAACACACATCTCTCAGCAACTGAAAGAACAAGCAGACAAGAAACTGGTAAGAATGGAGAAGATTTGTATCATAGGATTAACCTACTTAGCCTAACATATATAGAACCCTATACCCACCAACTACAGAATACACATTTGTCTCAGAAGCACATGGAATATTTTACCAAAATCGTAAGCTGAGGCAAAAAGCAAGCTTCAACAAACTTCAAAGGATTTCAACCTTAGAGCATGTTTTCTGCCTGTAGTGGGATTGACTAGGCATCAATATCAGGTTAGCTAGAGAATCCCCGAATATCTGGAAGTTAAGCAATAAACTTTCATTTAGCCCATATGTGAAAAAAAAAACCTCTCAAAGTGAAAGAAAATGTTTGGAACTAAATGATAACTAAAATATAGTATATCAAAACTTACATGGTAAAGCTAAAATAGTCAGAAAGAAATTTAAGGAAGAAGTGATATCAGTTTTAAGTAAACTGTTCAGAGGGTAGAAAAAGAGGAAATGTGTCCCAAATCATTTCTGGCAAGGACATTATCTGAAAGAAAAAGTAAGACCAATCTTGCTCATGAACATAGGTGCAAAAATCCTAAGCAAAATATTAGCAAATTGAAAAAAATACTACATGACGTGGTAGGATATATTCTAGGGATGAAAGGTTGATTTAGTAATGTAAGTCACCATGATACCAGGATAAAGAAAAAAAATCACACAATCATCTCAATAGTTGCATAAAAAGCATTTGATAAAACTCAACACCTATTCGTGATTTTTATAAAAAAATGAAACCTATTAGGAAATTAGGAAAAGAAGACTTTCTTAATCTAATAAAAGTATCTACAAAATATCTCTAGATAATAGCACATTTAATGGTGAAATATAGAATGCTTTTCCACCTGGGATTGAAAACAAGAAAAACAAGGTATTTCCTCCATCTGTATTCAACATTCACGGAGATCATAGCTCATGTAATAAGGGAAGAAAACAAAGTAAAAGATATGAAATTGGAAAGAAAGAAATAAACAAGTTATTATTCACAAATTACATAATTATAAACATAAAAACTCCAAAAGAATCTACAAAGTACATACTAGAAATAATAACTGAATTTAGCAAGTTCATTGAATATAAAGTCAATACATAAAATCTATTATATTTCTATATGCCAGCTATAAAAAATTAGAAAATGAAATTTTATAAAAATACCATTTATAATAGCACCAAAACACCCCTAGAAGTAAGTCTAATAAAAGATGCACAAGACCACTATCCTGAAAACTATAAAACATGGTTGAGATCAATTAAATAAAACTTAAAATGAAGAGATATGCCCTGTCCATACCATAGAGTAAAAGAGTCAGTATTACAGAGATGGCAGTTCTCCCCAAACTGATTCAATACAATTGTATCCAACCCTGTAGATTTGGGGGAGGGGGGGAGTAGAATTTACAAGTCGATTCTAAATTTTATATTGAAATGAAAAGGATCTAAAATAGCCAAAATAATCTTGAAGGCGAACAAATCTGAAGTGTTTACATTACTAGATATCAAGACTTACAAAGCACTGGCAATTAACACAATAAGACAAAGAGGTAAGGATAGTGACAGAGACCAACAGAACAAAATAGGACTTCCAGAAACACCCTCGAACATTTGTAGTCACATTGTTTACAACAAAAAGCACAACTGCAATTCAGTGCAGAAAAGTGTTGTCTTTTCAATAAATGATCTGGGCCTATTGCTATCCATAAAGGAAAACAAAACAAAACAAAAATTTTGAATCTTACACAATACACAAAAAAATAATTTTAGATAGATCACAGACAAAACAATAAAGGTTCTAATTCAGAACTTTGTATCTCATCTTTATGAACTTGGGAAAACTGTCTTAAATATGACTGCAAAAAACATTACCCATAAAAGAAAAGACTACACTGAACTCCATTAAAATTAAGAACTTCTGTTCATTCAAGGGCACCATTAAGGCAAACTACAAACTTCACAAAGATATTTGCAATACATATATCCAGTAAAGAACTCAATATTCAGAATGTATAAAGTACTATAAATCAATAAGATAAAGACAACATGATAAAAATTGCACAAAAACTCTTGAACTGGTACTTCACAACAGAGGATATAAAAATTAAACAAGTATATTAAAAGTGTTTAACATTAGTCATAAGGGAAAATGCAAATTAAAACCACAATATAACATGATTACACTCCCACCAGAGTAGCTAAATGATAAAGACTGGCAGTACCATATACTGGTAGAAATGTGGAGCAGCTGGTACAACCACTTTGAAAAGTATTTGGCAGATTAGCTACAGCTGGGCATGTATATAGCCTGTGACCCAGCAATTCCTCTCTTGGTACATACCCAGCTGAGATCAATGCTTACACCCATGGCAGTTTTATTTATAATAGCCTGGACAGGAAATAATACGCATGTTCATAAGCAGGAGTTGGTAAGTAAATTGTGGCATATTTTTACAATGAAATACAATGGGAAAAGAACATAATACTGCTACATGAAACAACATAGCTAAAATTCATGCAAAAAATGTTATGTGAAAGAATTTCTGTGTATATGAAGTACGAAAACAATAAAATTAATCTGTGTGGCAATGGAGGTCAGACTAGTGGTTACCATTTGGGAGTTTTCACTAGAAGGAAACATAAAAGAAACCTGGGATGTTGGAAACATTCTGTGTCTTTGGTGGAAGTTGGTCTCCCAGGGCGCGAACTCCCTGTTCTTCATGGTTGTGCATTCTGGCCCATGTGAGCTGCCCCTGATAAAGCCAGATCCCAGGTGCCATGGTGCAATGCTGTATGCGAGCTAAAGCCTCTGAGAATCTGTCCAGGCTGGACTTGGGCACCAGAGATTGTTGCGCTGCCATCACAGCCTGCCCGTTGGAGGCCATGCTAAACTAGGCCCCCTCCCTGAGGAAAAAGACAGGCCCACAGTGTTATAAGATGAGGTAACAGTGGCAGCAGCAAAGGCTCTCCACTGAGCAAGCAGCGAAGGCCCAGCGGGGAAGGCCAAGCCAAGCCGAGAAGGCACCTAAACGGGGTCTGTCATACCAGGTGACTCCTGTTACAGCAACTGCAGCAGCTATAACCCAAGAAGGGTTTTGGGCCCTCAGAAATAAAGTGTTGGGTTACAGAAAAAGGCAAACAAACAACACAGATCAGCCAAAATGCTGGCTAAAAGAGGGAAATTGGTGATGGAGCTTGGAGATAACACATATAATGGCCTTGAGATATGCTGTAGCAGCAGGTGCTACAATGTACTGCAATAGCTCCTGCTTTAGGTGTATCAGGAGCTTGCAGTCAGGTCACCACTTGGAAAAAGATTCTATGAATGATTGGACTACTTTCTCTCAGGAAGAAAGAGAGACAACTTGTGCTCACCGCCCCCCCCCAAAAAAAGGGCAACAAACTCTACATTATAATATTGGAGGTAGGTACAATGAAAGGGCATGAGTGGATCTGAGCAGTTCAAGCAATGAGGTGTATTATACTCATCTCCTTGAACCTCCCCAGGCTTGGCTTCCTCAAATCTACTGGACCCTCGGTCACTTGCTCTACTTCAGTCACTGCATACTCCTTGCGCACCTGAGTTGTCCCACTATCAGAGATCAACCAGGCACCACTTGGAATCCTTGGCTCCTCATGCACCGCAGGGCGTGGGATCTCTGTTTACAAGAGCAGTGTGAAGGGGCTGTATGACACAGCCAGGAAATTTGGGGGAGCCGATCACCTGTGGGAGATGAGAAGGGGGCAAACACGTTCCCTTCCTCCGTTTAACGGACTGTCCCAAGGCATGGTTTCTTTGTACAGCCTGTTAGGGGACATCCCAGGTGGCAGGGCAGCTGCACCAGCAGGTTTACCTGCTGGGTCTCCTCATTGTACCCAAGTAGCCAGCTTAGTAACACTTCACCTTTCATTGCTTCCCAACCTTCCCTTACCCATTTCACCTTTCTCTCTTTCTCACTGCTCTGCGGTTAAACTCTCAAATCATTAGCACATAAGTTTGCCTTATGCTTTCTGGGAAACCCAGGAAAGATACATGTGGTTGGGGATTTGAAATATTTTAGAATCTGAAAATGTTAGGTCATATGTATAATAAATGCATACATTTATTCACTGAGGATTGAACATGCTATTTTTATATAAAAGCATGTTTGGATCATCCGGACACCACTTTGAGTACATCCATTCTATTAAATGCTTCACTTTGGATTATGTACATATTATATACTTAAGCAACAAGTAGTAATTATTAGCAATAAACATTAATTTCATTTTTATGAGCTAATGTCAAAGAAAAATGGCAAACAAGTTGAAATTTGTGCTTAGCACCATGTGAAGATCAAATAAAGTCATGAGATGACTTCGAGTAATTTGGATACTACAGGAAAGTGGTGAATCTTTTTGAGTTTTCACCTGAGGTTTGGCAAACTTAAAAGAAGCTATGCAGTAGCCGGCAGCCCGTAATCCATGTTCTGAGAAATATTTCATTTCTGTAAAATGATGCAGTGTTGTTCATTTGAATTTTATTGAGCAACAGAGGTCTGATGGGGAAGCCCAAAAAAGAGTTTGCTTTGCATGGTGAGATATGTTTTTCTTTATTATCTCCAATATAAAATATTCAATAATATCTATGTTGCTTGCTAATGTTTTTGGTGCAAGTGGAATGTCTAAGGAAGCACTGAGTTTTGAGGTTACGGCAAGATCGATGAGGATAAAAATAATGACTGCCTAGAGAGATAACCGGATATATGACTTATACCTAATGAACACTTACTGAAGACAGAGAGCAGTCAGGCCTCCACCGGGCAGGCAGGGGATGGAGGGTGGCCTTGTGTGGGCCAGTGCCAGGCTGGGCAATCATTTGTAAGGAGTAAACATCTCTCAGTGGCCAAGCCACATTACACCTGTAAGTCCTTCAATGGAACCGGATGAGGGTTTCCCACCCCCTTTGCCAGCATCTGGCAAAGGTGAAGGCGGGGCTAATAATCCTTCAAATTAAATATTTAATGTACACAGAGCTTAACACCAAGATAGTTATTGTTCCTCATATTGGAGACAAAGGCAAAAGTAAAACAATTGGTCAAGGGGTTAAAGTCCTATGATAAACCTGTTCTGATAACTGGGAAAAATGTATGTCTCTATAGTCATATAAATAGGGGTAAAGAAAGATGCCACTAAAACCAAGATTAATCCAAGAGGCTAATCAAAGGGAGATGCACAGTAATGGGGCCGTTTAAGAGTTCTGTTTTCATCTTGGTCCTTCACCTTCTGGAAGGGGCCCTGAGTAATTCACTCATTCAGCTGAACAACAATGGCTACGAAGGCATTGTTATTGCGATTGATCCTAATGTGCCAGAAGATGAAACACTCATTCAGAAAATAAAGGTAAGTTCGAACTGGTAATTATTCATGCTTTCAAAAAAAGTAAGCAAAATATTAAGCGTAATGTTGTGATAGGAAGAACTCGAGTGCTCTAACTCCAGCTGTGTGAGATATTGGCAAGTTATTGTTGGAAATAGTAATAGTCAACCATTAGGATTCTTCTGGGGGATAAGAGAATAAATGCAATGTACACAACTAATAGTTCCATACACTGTTGGTGCTTAATAAATGATGTCTACATTTATTGACTGTGGATGATTCCACTAAAAATTATCCAGTTCTGTACTAAAGGAGATCCAGGTACATTTGGTAGATATTGTGAGATGTACAGAAAATAATTCCTTTGCCTGCTTTTACCACTGGCTCATATCAGATTCTCCTTTTTATTCTCCTAAGTGTAACCCTCTTCTCTGTGATCCTAATACAGAAGCCCAGGATGCAAATCTCTAACTTAAGAATAACCCTGACCCTTTCAGTGGAAGGAAACACTGCATTTTACCAGCCCCAATGCAAGGGACCCTTTCAGGGTGCTGCGTGACCTCACCTGACTTGTTACTTCTTCTGTGAGGGAAGGAAAAACTAGAGAAGACACCTCCTGTCCAGGACAGAGGGGTCTCACTGTCAAAAGGTAGAGACATCAGGTACAACAGCATACGGCTAAGAATAAGAGGGAAGTGCCTTATAAATGACCACCCTGGAATTTGGCTGTAGCACATCCAGAGGCAGTGTTGTGTGATGAGGAAAAGCAGTGGTGTATAAAATGAGACAATAATAAGCACCTTCCTCATAGAATTTTGTGAGGATTAAATTTAACAATGCAGGCTCACAAGGGAAGCTTGGTGAAGGCTATACGGGAACTCTATAATTTGTGCATGTTTTATATGTCTAAGTGTATCCTGAAATATTTTAAAGAACTTAAAAAATGCATGCATAGTGTCTGGGACATGGCAAGAGCTCAATTCGTGATAGGTATAGCCATCAGTCACCAGTCCCCCTTTGAATCCTTCCGGATGGAAAGGGTTCATTCTTTTAACCAAGCCAAAGTTTCTGAGTGTGAGAGCAAAAGTTAATAGTGTCACCCTGGATGGTGTGGCTCAGTTGCTTGGAGGGTCATCCCTAAGCCAAAAGGTCGTGGGGTCAGTTCCTGGTCAAGTCACATGCAGGTTCGGTCCCAGTTGCAGGTTCGGTCCCAGTTGCAGGTTCGGTCCTGGTAGGGGTGCGTAAGAGAGGCAATCAATCAGTGTTTCTCTCTTACATCAGCGCCTCTCCCTCTCTCTCTCTCCCCCTCTCTCTCTTCCTCTCTCCCTCCCTCTCTCTCTCTCTCTCTCTCTCTCTCTCACACACACACACACCCATACGTGCGCACGCAGAAGATACACAATGGGAAATGTGTATCTCGGAGGCCTCCTCAGTGCATGCAAATCCAAGAAGCTCCTGTCTTGACATTCCTGGACAGTTTGCCACTCATCACAACCATTTCATTCATTCATTCATTCATTCACGCATGCATTCATGCATGCATGCATTTGTCAGTTCACCCAACAAATATTTACAAAACATCTACATTATGCCAGGGGCCAGAAATCCAGTGGTGAACCATACACCGTCCCATCATTAAGGAATTTCCAGCTGATCCTATAAGCTGTCATCCTCAACCTCTCCAGGCCTCAAAAGCTTAAATGTCTATTTGGATATGAGGATATTTAGATATTTGGATATGCCTTCTCAAAGTCGGGAGCAGATGCCAAAGCAAATATCCTTCTTCAAGTTTCCATTAAAACATGGAAGACGAGACCGTTACATGCTGTTTATTTTTTTTTCTTGGGACACACTGAAAATTCACATTTCACTAGTCAAACTATAATATAATATTCTAACAGAGAAAGCTTTTTACCTACTCTTTAACTTTTTTGGTCATCTTGACCAAAAGTGTTTGGTCATCTTGACCATTAGTGTTTTTATTTTAAAAAGAATACAATGTTAAATCTTCCAGTGGTTGATTAAAAATATGGCCTTTTGGAGGAAGGAGATACAAATCATTTTAAGAACTTTCTTAAAACTAGCAAGGCAACCATTATTATTATTTGAAAGGAGGGAAACTGAAGTTCAGAGAGATCAAATAAGTTCCCCAAGCTTATCCCATTAGGCAATGTCAGAGAGAGATTCACCCCTGCATCAGTGTGCAAGTACCGCTTCCCCACATAAAGACGAACTGGTTCTGCTCCTCAAGCCAAACCCAGTAGGTGCTGGAGGCTGGGCGCTCTCGTCTGTTCCTGGCGGAAATTTCCTCCTGCAATGGTCCCGTTTTTCTCTTGCGATATCAGTGTTTCTTTTTCCCCATCGGCATATGCATATGATATAATAGTTCCCATTTAAAATAACACATGCAGAGCACACCCCATAAAACAAAATTCCCTTGCTCTCGAGTGTTCCTTCACTATGGTATAGCATCTCTATCCCCTTGAATTTACAAAAAAAAACACTTGGCGAGCTGTTGTCTGTATGCACTGCCTTCACCTCCTCACCTCCCACTCTCTTAAATTCACTCACCCAAGTCGTCAAATACTGTGGTCAGTTCTTATTCTAAGCTTTCCTTTTTTTATTAAATTTATTGGGGCGACATTGGTTAATAAGATCATCTAGGTTTCAAGTGTACATTTTTCTATGATACGTGATCTGTATATTTCATTGTGTGCTCACCGTCCAAAGTCAAATCATCTTCCATCACCGTATATTTGACTCCCGTTGCCCTTTAGTACCTCCCCCACCTTCTGGTAACCACCATGCTGTTGTCTGTGTCTATGAGTTTGTATTGACTTGTGTTTCCTTCTTGATTGCTCAGTGGCATTTGACATCAATGCTCACTGTCTTCTTGAAACTCCTTCACGCGTTCTGATTTCCTCCCCAGGCACCAGCTGCTCCTTCTGCGTTTACTTGGCTGACTCCTCCTCTTCCTGCCACTAAATGCTGGTGGCTCCTAGGTCTCAGTCTTTAGCTTTTCTTTTTCCTTGGTCTACACTCATTTCTTTTTAAGATTTTATTTTTAGAGAGAGGAAAAGGGAGGGAGAAGGAGGCAGGGAGAAACATTTATGTGCCAGAGAAATATTGAATAGTTACCTCTTGCATGCCCCTAACCGGAACCATGGCCGCAAGCCAGGCGTATGTCCAGAGTGGGAATCAAACCTGCAAACTGTCGGTTTGCAGAATGACACCGGACCCACTGAGCCACACCGTCAGAGCTACACTCACTTTTGAGGGCAGTAGTTTTCAGTCTAACAGACTTAATGCCCTTTTCTATAATAAATCTCTTATAATACTCATCTTTATAATACATCTCACGGGCATGTAAAATTTAACGATACAGCTCTTTCATTTTATAGAAATAAAGTTAGGTGTATTTTAGAAATAAATTATATACTTGCACCTCTTCCTTATATCTGACACTTAACATGACACTAAAAATAATTTCTTATTATCATAACATTTAGCTAGCCCCAAAATTGTCACAGTCACATTCATTTTAATTTGAGATCCTCTCCAGGATTGGTTGGTGTGAGGCCTTGAGATTTATACCCCCTAATTCTTAGGTTTTCCCTTACAGGGTTATTGATCCTCAAAGGATCAAATAAGATGATACCAATAGATAACATTTCATAAGCATCTGTGCTAAGTAAACATGGTTCCAAGTGCTTTCTTGACTTCATTTGATCCCCATCTTAGGACTAGTCACCATATTATTTTCCATTTTATAAGTGGGCTCACTAAGGTTCAGGAGGGCTCGAGGGAATTGCCAGGTGACCCACAATAAGGGCTGGAGCCAGGATTAGGGCAGCCTCTGAAGTCTGCTTTGTCGATCGTGACACTGTGACACAGACCATGTGTGATAAGTGTTCACAAAAACTTCGCTATTATTACTTAAAACAGGTGTTTCTATATCTCCCTTCTAATCTTAATAAATAACTGGTCCTTACTAACCAGTTTTTTCTAATGTGAAATACAGATTTAAATTTGAATGATTGGTAATGTAGTCCACAGTCACAACTGTGTTTGCTACTTGTGTTTTCTTTTTTGCCCAGGACATGGTGACACAGGCATCTCCATATCTGTTTGAAGCTACAGGAAAAAGATTCTATTTCAAAAGTGCTGCCATTTTGATTCCTGAAAAATGGAAGACAAAACCGGAGTATGTGAGGCCAAAACTCGAGACCTACAAAAATGTGAGGATATCAAGTTCTGTTTTCAAATTCAATTTCCTTCTCTGATTTCAATTTTTTTCATCAGCATATTCTAGAACCAAATGAAATTGTTTCAAAATATTCCAGTGTGAAAAATATCAATTCCTTTGCTGAAATTTTGTAATGATAAAATCTTTTTCTTAAATTTCAGGCTGATGTTCTAATTGCTGAACCTAGTCCTCCAGGTAACGATGAGCCCTATACCGAGCAGATGGGAAATTGTGGAGAGAAGGGGGAAAAGATTCATTTCACTCCTGACTTTATAGCAGGAAAAAAAATGCATCTATATGGACCACAAGGTACGTGTAGAGAGGAAACATTCTACTGTATTTCTCATAACTTAATAATTTTATGTTCAAAGTAGATCAAAATTGCATTATCTTTCTGAGTAAGCACATGTAAGCCAAATAAACTGACAGCATGCACTTTCACTTAAAACAGGGGTTCAGATAGTGCATTTCTTGGTTAGAAATTTAATTTTTCATACCCTGCATAAGTGTGTAAATATAGTGTTTTTAATTTTTAAAGTTGTTAGTATCATAAAATAGCTGTAAAATAGTCTGTTGAAGTACTGTCAGGTTTCCATGGATCTGTTAAGGAGGTTGCTGAATTAAACCTCCTCCCTGCAATTCACATAGTAGCCACCAGATGGTGGAATTTCACAGTGTTCTCAGACCCTCACAAGCATTCAAATTGTAAATGGGGATTGTTAACACTCAGATTCTGACTCAGAATCTGCATTTTTAACAAGCTCCCAGGTGATGCTGATAATGCTTGACTATGGACCACACTTTGAGTAGTGAAGCGAATTTCCCTGCAGTTTAGCTCTCAAAAAACAGTAACTAAAGAAAAAAATCTAATTTTCCTTCACAAAATAAACTCTTTATCATTCCCATGTGAGCTATTAAACAATCTTTGGAGAAAATATTAAAAGGAACAAGCAATGGAGTATATGTAATATGTATTTTCTAAGTATAATCAAGTGTAACTAGTATTAACTAATTAGGTTAATTAATAACTAGTATTAGGTATCTCTATTATCTTGAAAATATTAAAACCAGCTTGATTTTTTCATTTAAACAAGAGCTCTGGCACCTCCATGCCTCACCCCACTAGAGCACTTACAGACTTTATCAGAAAGAAGGGTCAGACATAGCTCTTTGTGCTTCTACAACACTCTATTTCACCTCCATAACAGGAACAGAAAATTCCGGTTGTGTGGCTCAATAAATATGTGTTGAATTGATTTAGCCGACTGGCCCATCTCACTCCTGAGCCCACTCCAGCCATCAGAGTCATCGCATATAACATCATTCCTTCAGGATCTCTCCTTTCCGTGCTGTGACCCTGCTTCTGCTCCCTCACACCTTCCCCTTACCTTTCAGAAGCCACCTGTCCTTCCCTAGCACCTACAGAGGGAGGTCCAAATCCTTAGAGTGAGACACTAGACCCTCCTCAGTTGTACCCATCACCCAACCCTCCAAATTCAGCCCATCTAGGAATTTACGTTCCGGAAGAACTGAGCTGTACATAAGTCACTAACTCATGAACTGAGATGTACATAAGTCACTAACTCATCTAATTTTAACAAATACTCAACGAGGGCCTCTCAAGTTCTAGGCACTATGTGCCCAGACGAGACAATGAAAAGGTCACTATGCCTGTCCTCATGGAGACAAGTGTTTAGTGTGGGAGACTAGCAAGTAAGAAGCAATTATAACCTAAGTGCCATAATAGAATGTAATGAAATCGTAAAGGAGGGTTACCTGGCCTAGGCTGGGGGTGTCAAAGAAGGCTTCTCGGCAGATACAAGCTTGATCCTGAAAGAAGAGAAGCAATGATCTAGTCAGAGATCCCTAAACAGAGGGAAAATACACAAAGAGGACCAGAGGTGAGAAAGAGCCTGTTGTGGCTCTAGAAAGTAAAAGGAGTTCAGAAATTCATTGTGATTACAGTTTTGGAAGTAGATGGAGAACAGCAAGAAACACGGCTGCCAAGAGGAGCAGGGCCTGGACCATCGGGGACGTTGTCCACCATATTAAGGAACTGGACTTAAACCTGAATACTATAGGGAAGCCATTGAAGACCGGAAACATGGAGGGCAGCTGGGTGGCTGTTGCAATAAATCAGGAGTAAGTGGCAACAAGACTGGAAAGATACGAGTTGAGCAGGGGTAGAGCAGGCAGGCCTTGAGGCCTAATCCTGTATGAGGCACTGGGGACGCTACCCTGGCTGCCCTGTCAGTGTCTCCAGCTCCCATACCAGCATGTGTCAGCCTCTACACGACTACACTTTCACCACTAAGGGTCTTAGTTATCTGACTGTGTGTCACCCACTGGACTGCAAGCCACATGAAGACAGGGCAGTTGTTTCACCTGTGTATAAATAACTTCCTGGCACCTGCTATGTGCCCAATTAGCATTTGGTGAGCCAAAATAATCAGCTATATTTTTCAGAAATGTGCAGTTGGCATATTAGATTTATCTTTCTAAAAAAATCAAAAGTTTAAAAAATTAACATACCAAACCATAATAAAAGTTCAGAAGAATTACTTTCTCCCAGTGTGAGAAGGTAATTTTACCATTTTTACTGTAGTCAAGTGTTTGATGTATTTTCTCACAGAAAAGGTATTTGTCCATGAATGGGCTCATCTACGATGGGGAGTATTTAATGAGTACAACAATGACCAAAAGTTCTACTTATCGAATGGAAAAAGGGAAGCAGTAAGGTATGGATATTTTGACTTAACTTTTCCCAAACTGTTTTAAATCACAATTTTTTTCTTGGTCACTTTTAAAATGTCAGTCTTTCACCTTGTTTTCTTTCATTCTCTCTTAATACCTCCTGTTTCAGATTTCTACAAAACTACCACTTCTGCTCATCTTACAAGCACTTCAATTAGATGAACTCTCTACTTTGCAGCTATAAACTATCTGTGTTGTGTATGTGTGTGTGTGTGTGTGTGTGTAAACCTATAAGAAACCCGCAGGTGCTATGTTCAGTCCTTCCATCTTCCTGTATCAGAATCAGTGATACGAACAAAGCTAATGAGGCTCTTCAAGTGCCTTGAGGGCAGAATGTATCTGTGTGGACTTTGTCAGTGTGAATGGGCCTGAGAGGGATTGTGGAGTTTCCCTGAAAGACAATCCAAATATTAAAACAAAACAGAAAACTTCTCCCAGTTTGAATTGAACCCTATGTAATGTCAGTAGAGAGCAAACTGAACACTTGGCAATCACTCCAGGCTGTCATAATTTTATGGGTGAGTTCCTACAACCAACGGTGTCAGTGAATATAAACTGCTTTAGTACAAACGTAAAAGATAGGGAACTTCCCAATTTATTTTAAAGAGCTCTCACAATTCAGTTACTGAAACCTGACGGATGGCATGAAAAAGAATTCTGTAGATACTGCTTTCTAAAAAGATTTTAAATAAAAGAACAGCAAGTTACATCTGGCAGAATTAAGGAAATAACAAACACACCAAGGCCAAGTAAGATGTCTTCCAGAAATCCAAAAATGCTGTAATATTAGGTGAGTAATTAATATAGTATATTGGGTCAAGAAGAAAAATAAATAATTATTCCAATAGACCTGCAAAAGGAATTTGAAAATCTTGCACACTTATGCCTGAGTTAGAAAACAAGAACCTCTCATAGGAGATCATATGCTATTTGTCTTTCACCGACTGGCTTATCTTATTTAGCGTAATAGTATCCACTTCCATCCATGCTGTCATGAAGGGTAGGAGCTCCTTCTTTCTTTCTGCTGCATAGTATTATGTTGTGTAAATGTACCACAGTTTTTTGATCCACTCATTTACTGATGGGCACTTCGGCTGCTTCCAGCATTTGACTACTGTAAATCGTGCTGCTATGAACATGGGGGTGCATAGGTTCTTTTGATTCGGTGATTTGGGATTTAACTTTTAAAAATAAAGAGAAAGAAAACAACCTGTTTTTAAAGACTTAGGAAGTGGTACAACGCCCCTCTCCATCGGCTTTCAGGTCTGCTTGCCTGATGGCTGCTTAAGATGCGCTCAGCTTTGGCTTGGTTACTCTCCGCTTGGCACTTGTTTCCGAGGGGGGCTACACTGGGCTTAGAGCTCAGCCTTGGCTTCCCATCTCTCCCACGGGGACATTACTTTTCCCTTTTCTCACTTTTCCCTCTTCACTTTTCCCTTTCTTCATTACATTCAAACTGTCAACTTGGACCATTTCCATTATATGCCCCTCATTGTTGTATCAGATACAAATAGACACTAAGTGCCCCCTAGAGCCATGCGTACCCAGTGTACCAGATTCCTTTAGCTGTTTCCTCTGCACTATCTAAACCACAGCCGTGAGTCACTTCCTGGATGTGATTGTATGTTGGACTGAGCTCTCAAATCTCAACCAATGGATGCCATTCCACACCTGGCATTTACCTTTCTTACTTCTCTTAGCTAAGCTTCTGTATAGTTGGACACTGTATATTCCTGCAAGAGAAAAGCTGATCAATACACATTCCTTTCTAGAGATATTCTAGAAATATCTGCATATTTCTTCCTTCCATAGATAGCATTAGCAAATGTGGCTAATTACCATGTCCTCTTAAAAAGAAGTTTTAGTATAACATATTAGTAATTTACTGCTTATTATCTTCCAATTTTAATTTTTTTAAGGTCCAGAAGCAATCACAAAATGATAGTATTGCCCACAATACCAGGTTATTTTCTTAATATGATACAGAACATTAATTGAAAGCTGAGAGCCTACATCATTTAAAAGGAAAATACTAAATACATTACCTGGAATAATGTAAGGATAGCCACTATTAGCACAATTGCCGAATCTCGTTTAGAAAGTTGTAGCCAATGCCATCACATGTGAGACTGGGCAGGTAAAAAAAAGAAGGGAATAACTAGAAAGGAAGATAAAAAAATTGCTTTCATGCAGATGATATGTGGTCCACTTAGAAAACATGAGGGAATAAGTAGAAATTAAAATTGACAGGGGGGAGTCAATAAGGTGACCAGATACAAAACAAATATTCAAATTGCTTTCCCAAATATTAATAATAACCCATTTAGAATATAATGGAATGAATACTCCATTCAAAATAGCAATTAAAGGTATAATGAAGTGTAAAACCCTAAGGAAGGTGACTGTCAGATTTAAAGAAAACCAGGAGATTCTTCTAAAGTATTTAAAAGAAAATCAGTATAAACTGAACAATTTTCAATTCATGAAAGATTTAAATTCAACCCAAATGTATATAGGTTTTATAAAACTCTAGTCAAAAGTATATTCACTTTTACTTCATTTTTAAAATCCCAGAATTCATCCAATAGATAGTAGCCATGAACATTTTTGAAAAAGAATAGTAATAAAAGGAAAATTTACTTACTGAATTTTAAATATACACAATGTACCTATATTAATTAAAATGATGTGAACTGACAGACACGTATATAATAATTTACTATTTATATCATCATTTACTATTTAATACAGCTAGATCACAGATCTATGGAGAAAAACAAGGGTTTTTTTAAGACATCAAAACAATTTTTCACTGTGTGTGGAAAAAATAGTAACAGATCTTCTTCCAGTTGGATAGAATAATTAAATATAAAAATCAAAATTAGAATGACAACTAGACAAATGTTAATAAGAATCACACTCCTATATGGTGGCTTTTCTGTGCATTCAAGAATTATAAAAAGACATAACTAAAAAAATAATAAATTTGGCTACATATTAATTGAAAATTTTGTTACATACAAATCAAATATAAACTAAATAAAAAGGTAAAAAATAGAAAAAGTTATTTGCAAAACTTAAAACATAGACTTCTTAAAAGCTTAGTATTATAATGCATGAAGAACTTTTGAAAACCAGTAGGAAAACAACAACATCATAATAGAAAAATAGACCCAGGAAAAGAATAAATAATTCACAAAAGAAGAAATAAAAGTAGCCAATAAACACAGAAAATGTTCAGACTTACTAATCCTCACAGCGCTGCAGGTTGGACAAAGACGAGGACCCTTTGTTAGCTGGTTGGTGTCAGCAGGTGAGTGCCCACAGGGGCTGTTAGAGGCTTCGTTTGCACAACTCTGGAAAGCAATTTGGTGACGCATATCAAATCTCTAAAATAATTCCTATTTCTTGATCTAGCAATTTCATGTTTAAAAAACCACTTTAAGGGAAATGAATAGAATAAGCTATATCAGCAATCTATAAAATATTCAGACTTTTGGATCTAATCATTTAGTCTGGAAACCAATCATATACCAAACTTGGAAACAGAGTCAAAATTTTATGAGAAATTTTATTTAGTCATCGAGCTTTAAAATTTTTCATTTATTTATTTATTTATTTATTTATTTATTTATTTTTAAGAGGGGAAGGCGGGGAGAAAGAGAGGGGAAGAAACGTTGATGTGTGAGAGAGACATTGACTGGTTGCCGGCATTCCATCCACTGAGCCAGACCTGAAGTTTTCATTTTAGTACCGACAAGTCGGGCAATAATCAAATTCAAACAATTAAGCTAAACTTACTTTCTAGCATGAAAACATGCAATTATTAAAATCACATTTTGAAGGAATAGTGTAAATAATAATGCATTAAAATTTTAATTATATAGCATACTAAATTTTGTTAAAGCGTGGTGTAAAGCTGCATGTGCCATGTTATGCTGATACACAGGGAAGGAAACGCTTCAGCACGTTGATGGTAGTTTATTTCTGGTGGTGGGACATGCTCTTTCGTAATTTTCCAAATTTTCTATACTGTTCATATATTGTTTGTATACAAAAAAGTATTACGTCAGGGAAAAGCATTCCATTTATAATAGCCACAACACTCGTAAGTATGTAATATAAAGAAAAAATCTAAAATACCTATGAACATACAAGAACTAAATAAAAACGGTATGACTAAACTAATTAGGAAAAAATGCAGGAAATGTCAGCAAGTCTTCCAAAGTAAACAAGAGGCCTCCTGATTTCCAGAAACGAGGGACCAAGAGTGAGTGGGTGGCGCCTCGGGACTCCGATCCTTGATACTTCTAACAACCACCATAAACTATTTAACTTTTCTGCTGCATAGAAACACATACTAAGACCAAGGTGGGGAAACATCAGATACTTTCTGGCAAACAGAAATGAGTCTGATGAGAATTAAATAATTTTTCTATGTAAGGATGTATTTGTTTCTTGAATTATGAGAGGAAATCATTCATGGACAAGGTCATCTATAGAACTCGACCACAGAGTCTAGCCCTTTGAAATGATTATGTCACTTAAACATCCAACCTCAATATATTTTCAGATGTTCAGCAGCTATTACTGGTAAATCTCAAATAAGGAAGTGCCAAGGAGGCAGCTGTGTCACCAAAACATGCAAAATGGACAAAACAACAGGGCTGTATGAAAAAGGATGCGAGTTTTTGCCTGATGTCGACCAGACAGAGAAGGCTTCCATAATGTTTTTACAAAGTATTAATTCTGTACGTATCATTTTTTTTCTTAACATTTTTTAATTTAATGAGTTTTTACCCCAGATGCTATAGGAGAGGATCAGATTTTAGGAAATCGTCACTGAGTAGCTGATTCTCTGTGAGACAACCAGGGAGAGAACAAAATCTGGGATAAAGTCCTCTCTTCCCTTCCACTTTCTTTAAGTCCATTCTTGCTTCTCCATCATCTCCCTCCCACTAGCTTTTGGTTTAAGTGCTTAGAATTTCTTTAAATATCCTTAAAAGCAGACAAGTGAAAAGTTCTTAGCTAAATAAGAAATTTACCCACAGGATCAGGTGCTTCTTTTAATTAGTTATAAGGACATGATCAAGCAGTCTTTAATTTTCAGAGATCTCTTTTCAGCCTGCATATTTACTTTTGACTGTTAAGTGAAATTTTCTGTCTGTTTAAGAGCTTCGGCACCCGTAGGGAGTTTGTACATAGTTTTAATAGCTTTAAATAGTTTTAAAGTACTTCTTAAGGGTTTTCTAATGACCAACTGGCTGTAAAATAAACTTGATAAATTATCATTATTAATGCTAAATATATACATCACTGAATTTGCACAAACCGAGATTAAATGCATAAACTGACTTCAGTGAGGATGCCCTTTATCTTTCAGTCTCTTACATAAAATAATGTTTTCCTGTCGGAGGAGAGGGTGGAGTAACTTGCGAGGGTCTGTCCATAACAACATAGCACAAGTTCTAAAAACATGATGCACCGAGGTTCCCAGACCCATTGTTCAGTCTGGCTTTGCAATCCACTTCCAGACTTATTCAGAAATTTCCAAGAGGCTTCAAGATTATATGTTTTAAATGAACCACACAGTTAAATTTCTTGCATATTGAACTTTGTGGATTAAAAAACTGATATGTAGACTGATTAAGGTTACTCAAAAAACAACAAACTTATTCTGAGCTTTTATTATGGTCAGACACCAGACTAGGTTTAGAGCAAGTAAAATTTAGTAAGACAGGTTTTTTGCCATAGATGGATTTACAGCCCAATAAGTGCACTATGTTAAAGGGGCCTTACTGAAGTAACTATGGGTACTGCGAGGCCACAGGGTTGGAGGCCACAGAGTGGAAATTCTTAGGGGTAAAGGTAGAAAATAAGGTAGTATTTTAAAAATGAACTTTTGGCTGAAACATGAAGGTAACGTTCACAATACAGAAGATGGAGGAAGGGGAACTCCTTGACAAAACGGAAATCCTGAGCCAAGTCATATCACAGGGATGCCAAACAGCTCGGCAAGGCTCCAGTGGGGGGAATCAGAGACTTGGGGTGCACGGCCAGAGCGAGGATGGGGAGTGAAGCAAAAACGTGTACTGTACAGATTCCTGTTTGCTCTGTGAAGTGGTACAGATTGTGTTGTGAGACCAATCAAGATTGGCCACCAAAGGAGGGAGGAGGAAGATGCCTCTGGCAGCTATGGAGTGGACCAGTTGGGGGCGGAGCAAGATGGAAGAGTCAGATAGGAGGCTGCAATAGTCTGAGGTGGGACCATGAGGGCTTGGACAATGGAGAGTCCGTTGGAGAAGGAGAAAAGATGATAAACTGGGAAAACAGTGAAATGTTCTGATCTTGGTTATTTTGTAGCGGGAAGAAGGCCGGGAAGTACCCAGGTTCCTGAGTTAGGTGACCGGGTGGATAGTGGTGACATTGAGCTAGAAAATACATGAGTAGGAGCAGAGTTGGCAGAAAGGTGACGAGTTTAATTATGAACATGTGAAGCCTGAGGAGCCTAGGGGACACCCCAGTAGATTTTGGAGAAAGCTGGAATGTTGCGTGTTGAAAGTTGGAATGCAAGGTGTTGGTAAGGGATTGGGAAGTAAGGAAGTGAGTGGGAAGTGAAAGGCTGGGGAGAGGAGAGTGTACCAGGAGAGAAATATTGAGATGTAGGTGTCTTGAAGGTAGTGGTGGCGGCTCAAAATGGCAAATTTGAGAAGAAGGAAGGAAGCCAAAAGCAGGTAAATGGTTGCTGTGGAGCCCTACGGTTTCAACAAGGCTGGAAACATGTTTCAACATAGAAATTCTGAATTACGATTGTGATATGCCACCAGCAGTGCTCTGCAGCAATTGCCGGATTGAGCTCCAGTTACGGATTCGCAAGGCAGGCTAGGGAGAAGGGCAAGGGGTTAACCTATTTTAACTTAATCCAATTATTAAAGATTTTTAGCCGGTAGTTTACCATTACCTGTATATCATTTTACTGATGATTTCAGGTGGTCGAATTTTGTACGGAACAAAACCACAACAAAGAAGCCCCAAACCTGCAAAACCAAAAGTGTAACCTCCGAAGCACGTGGGAGGTGATTCGCGGTTCTGAGGACTTTAAGAAAACCAGTCCTATGACGACACAGCCTCCCAAACCCACCTTCTCACTGCTACAGATCGGACAAAGAATTGTGTGTTTAGTCCTCGATAAGTCTGGAAGCATGAAGGTATGTGCGCTGCGTCTTGACTTTCTAGACGCTGATCTCCCATGTGCACACAGTATAATCTAGACCACAACTTGGAACTCCTGGGAAGAAACACAGCCCGGAGAGTCAGATGCTACAACACTAACGCTGCCATTTAGAAATGCCTGCCGCCACGTCGTTCAACAAACATGCAGCATCATCTCTTGTGCCAGATTAAGTTCGCTTTCAATTTATGAACAGAGATCTGGTGAATCGCGCAGCCTTAACATTTATGTTTCACTGACAGGATGTAGGTTTATAGACCTATTATTAAAACATTGAACTAATACTGAGCTAAAGCCTGGCCTGGGCTTTACAGCCCAGGGCTATTTTTACAAAGGCCCTAAGATTCTACTCCAGAATACCACTAAATATAAGGGAGGAAACTTCTCCCATAGAAGAATATACCTTGAGTAAGCTTGTTGCCACTTAGCCTGTGTGGAGACAGCCACTTCTAAATTCCCCTTAGCCTGTTCTGTTATTAGTCTGACCATGGAAACACAGCCCGACTGCTTTTCTCCTGCTTCTCTGCTCAGATTGGTGACCGCCTTAAACGGATGAATCAAGCAGGTAAACTTTTCCTGCTGCAGACGGTGGAGCAAGGGTCCTGGGCCGGGATGGTGCTGTTTGACAGCGCTGCCTACGTACAAAGCGAGCTCATACAGATCAACAGCGGCACGGAAAGGGACGTGCTCATCAGAAAGTTGCCCACTGCGGCCTCCGGAGGAACCTCCATCTGCACTGGACTTCGATCAGCATTTACTGTGAGACAAGTTCCCCTGTCGTAGTTTACCCATGTTTATAATTCATGTTTAAGAAATTCCCCCTTAATCACCCTCCTTCAGTACCTCTTACCTGAAAGGCACTGGGTTGGGCATTAAGTATACCACGAGGGCCCTGGCTGACGCGGCTCAGTTCGTTGGAGCGTCGTCCTGTAGACCACAAGGTAGAGGGTTCCATTCACAGTCAGGGCACGTACAATCCCGGGTCGGGGTGCGTACCCTGGTCAAGGCGCATGCCTCGGTCAGGGCACCTACGAGCAGGCAGCCAATCAGTGCTTCTTTCTCACATCGATTTCTCTCTCTGTTTCCCCCTCCCCCTCTCTCTAAAGGCAATGAAAAATGTTCTCCTGTGAGCATATATTTTTAATCATGGGGTGTGTGTGTGTGTGTGTGTGTGTAAAGATCATGATATATATATTTTTAAAATATATATATTTTATATATATATGTATTTATATGTATATGTATACACCTCCTGTCCCAGAGCTTACAATCTTTTCTTTTTTAACTGGGGAGATATTGTACATTAATCACATAGCCACACACATAAATGTATATTCATAAGCCATAATGAGAACTATGAAGGAAAGTACACACAAATATAAAAGAGTATCTTGTATAAGAAAAAAATGAGCTCTGAGTTATGGTTAAGCTTTGAGGAAGCTTAGCACTCCAAATTTCTGGATATAGAAGGACCTCCTTTTGGGCAAGCAAATGGTGTATTTATTGAAGCAGGAGGCCTTAGGAACTGTAACTGTAATTATATTGGGAGTATATCGAAAGATCCCATCTGACCATCCCATCATGTCATCCCTGTACTTAGATAGCAATGTCTTGCCATTTTCAATAAAATTCAGTAAAAAAATCCCTCTATCTAGTATTTAGGGCCTTCATAATATAGCCCGTACCTACCTTTCCAAGCTTAAGTACCAGGGGCTCTTTCATGTGTCCTGTGTTTAAGCAAGTTAGGTCGCCTGTCTTTCAGAGCTTCGACATCCTCGCCAGGCTAGCTTCCCTCTTAGAGTACTTTCTCCTCCTTCCTGTGTGCCTCAAACCACCCTCATTCTCCAAAGAACCACCACAGACACCCCCTACTTCTTGACATCTATCTTGACCCTTTTAACTGTTTCGGCTCTGTCTTTCTGAATCCTATGACCTTTCTATTTAAAATTTATACATAAGATATATATGCATATTTTATATATATATGCATATACGTATATATCTTATGGCTTCTAGGCTCTTCTATTTTCCAACCGTGTGCTTCACTCAACCAAAACTTCTTTAGCAGTAAGTCTTGTCTTTTTACCTCCCAGACTACTGGCAGATATCACTTATACACAAAGGAGGTTTTCAATAAATAAAATTGAGTTATTTGATTGTACCTGATGCTTACTTGCTCTAAACACAGAATGCAATATTCTTTATTCATGTAGAGGCCGTCTGGCCCGTGAAGCAAAGAGCAGGAGGCTGAAAGGCGCCGGCAGGCCTCGGTCTCAGTGCCTCAGCTGGCCTCGGGCAGGCCTGCCCTGTGCCTCCGTAGGCCCAGCTCATCAGTGAGGCTTTCCAGGTTCGCAAGCAGCAGCAGAAACACTGAGCTCCACGTGGACGATGGACTCAAACATTCCCTCAGATTCAGTCTATCCCTTTGCCCCTTTATTCTACCTTGAAAGTCAGTTCCCTGAAAGTGGTTTCTATTGTGTATGCGGTTGGCTAGAAAACCCCTTTGCCAGGCGCCTGTGTGCATCTGGGTCCTCCTGCTCTGCCTCTCATTCAGGCTTTGATTAAAGAAGCAAATGAGGGTGGGAAGCTGACAGTGAAATTACAGACATATCCTAAACTCCTGCTGTGCAAAACCCTGAGGGAGATGACTAATGCCAGATGGCCTGGTGGTGACGAGAGAAGGTCTGGTTCTGCGTTTTCCACCCAGATTGTTGAGAGAGTGTGAGGGATTCAACTGGAATTTAAATGCTCCTCATGTGGGGTGGGAAGAGCTTGTGGGTGATTTCAGTTTATTGAAGTAAAAGGCCTTGGATTCTACACTGTCATGATTCCCACTTGTCCTTGCTCGAGAACCCTGGTCAGGACTGTCCTGGGCTCCTGGTAGTTGAGTCTAATGACGCGTGGCCACGGTACTTTGCTTGTCCTCTTGGCTTGATTAAGGCCCAGCGGTCTTTCCCAGCTAACTCAGCCGCACCCTGGCTCTCGCTGTTGGAGCAGAGCCCTGAGCACACTGACATCCTCCAACTATCCCCCAAGGAAGGCTGTACGCCCCTCAGCTTCAATAACAAGATGACCTGTTCTCTTGCCTGCCAGCTCTCAACTCAGCTGTCTTCTGTCTCACCGGTGGTGTATGTGGGAATGTCTGAATGGTTTCTCCATGACACACAGCTGTGATGCAGAATCCAAATTAGGCCCTTTCTCAGGCCTCTAAGCCCCTGCAGCTTGGTCAGACCAAGGCCACGGCCACGGCTGATGGGCTTCTGGGCTCTGGGTTCCTTCACATGGCAACAGTCAGAGTTCTTCCCTTCTCCCTCGCGTGGCTGCCCCCTCTCAGAGTTCAGACAGAATGAAGCCAAAGTCTTCTCTCCTCTCAGCTTTCCTGTCAACCTGCTTAAGACGCCTTCCTTCTCTGAGAGTCCAGCTCAGAGCGGAACGTTACTTGGGCTTGATGGTTCATTTCCCCTGCTTCTGGGTCTTCCTTCCACTCTTTTTAGGGGAAGAGGGGGCTCTTGCCTTCCTCCACTTTAACAGGTAACATTATTCTTTTATTTAATTTTCCTTTTGTTATAATCTCAGCATTGTCCTCTCTAAGCCATATAAAAGAAGGCAGTCTATGTTTAGCAAGAATAGTTAAAACATAGGTGTCAAAGGACAAATAAGAACTGGGATTAATAGGAATAAAATTGTTTGCTTTAATCATGGTGGGGTATTAAAATTTTTAACAGTTCATCTGAGCTTGGAATTAACCAATCAGGATCAATGCCAGCCGTAAATAGTTGGTATGGTCAGAGTGGTGAACATTATACAAGCAAACAGCTTCTGTGGGGTCTAATATTCCCCAAATATTATCCCCACTCAGTGAGGGTGGTTTCTGAAGTCCTCTGGGACCCCTGAAAGCCACTGAAGGAGAGATTATATGAAGGAAACCTTCTTTCCTGCTTCCCCAGTGCTGCTCATCCCTGGAAGTTCCTGCATCCCACTTTATAAAGCCCTCGCTGGAGCAGGTTAGCCAAGGGAAAAGACCACATCAAGTTCCATTTAAGACTGTATCATTTAAAACTGTATCAGTTCAAAACAGAGAGATTTGACCATCCCCATATACTTTTGTTTATTCTCTCTGGAATTACTCTTCTTCTATAAATGCAGTTTTCACCAACTCTTTGGCTGCCCTGAGTCTGATAACTTATGCTTTGAATTATGTCCTTAGCTGATTAGGAAGAAATACCCAACAGATGGATCTGAAATTGTGCTACTGACGGACGGGGAGGACACCACCATAAGCACGTGCTTTAACGAGGTGAAACAGAGCGGAGCCATCATTCACACCGTCGCTCTGGGGCCCGATGCAGCAAAAGAACTAGAGGAGCTGTCTAAAATGACAGGTGAGGAACGGCCTGCTGAGCCCCTTACTCCCAAACAACCGTTGGAACCAACTCCGCCCATTTATTTTAAGGCCTCGGGTCTAGGATTAGGGCAGCCTGGAGAAGATGGGACCAGCATGCCACCCCGATGAGGACTTGGGACTCTCTTCCCAGGAACTTTATAACGACTGGAAAGAATCTAATAGGTTAGCCAGGAACCACTCACTTCCAGCTGGCAGCTGGCCAAAGAGACCCAAGAAAGACAGATGACAAGCCACTAACTACATAACACCATGATACAAGTGTTCTGTTGGCAATAGAAAGTATGAGGCACAAAGAAGGGAAGAAGGATCCAGAAAGATGACATCTGAGCTGGGACTTTTAACAAGGAGTAGCAGGGGGAGAACAAAGGGCCTGCTATGCCACATGGAAAGTCACACTAAAAATGCAGAATACAATGCACTTTCTCCATAGAACATTAATTTATTGTGCTTTTAACTCCCATGCACATGAGTTAAAATAGACTCCATGTGTCCCTGGCTTCTTCAGCAGAATAAATGGGCACAATTTATTTTTATTAATTTCTTTTACTTAGGGCCAGCATTATGGATATCAATTACTGTGCTGAATTGCTTTCTGAGGCAGCTAAAATGACAGGACTGCTTGCTCCCAATATGAGCTGTCTTAGGCTGTGTTTTCTAGAAGCAGAGATTGGAACAGGGATTCGGGTGCATGGGACTCACAGAGGGAGACATACCAGGAGAAGGGAGGGGGAAAAGAATGACAGAGCAGGAGAAGGAGCTAGGCATGGATCCCGCTGGACTTAGAGTCTAGCCGAAGCCTGACCCTGCAGGGGACTCGGTCTGGAGCTGCATCACAAACTTGGTCCAGTTTTCAAGTAAGAGGGCTGGCCTTTTGTACCACTGTGTCCATCAGTCCGTGGCTGTGGACTGTTAGAGCAGGGCAGAGGTGAGGGGGCCTGTTATTTCTCTTGCTTGCATGTCCCCTTTTGGTAAGGCAAATCTCTGGAAAAGGAGGCAGCTATGTACCATTAGCAGCTAACAGAGCAACTGAGAAGAGATGCACGTGCCTAGATAAGGGGATCTAGGGAGGGCACCAACAACATTATCAAAATACTTTCCTCAGACCTTGGGTAGTATTAATAATTGAAAAGGGCTTTCGTATCACCTATCTTAGTTACACCTGTTCTAAATATCCCAAGACTGCTAGGCTTGGTGTGTATCATTTTTTTATTACATATTGTACTTTTCTATGACTGCTCCTTGTCAGCTGCCACTTCTTGTGTTTGTCACTTGCATAGCTCTTCTGATCTAGGAGAAAACCCAAAAGTCAACCTTGTTAAGATTAGGTCTAAAATAAGAATAAATCAAGAGGATTAGAGTAAGTTTCATGGGTTCTCTCATATGAAAGTGCATAGCCTTTAAAACATGAATTTTATGACACCTGTTTGGGCCTGTCAGAAAGTCATGACTGCTTTGCAGATGCTTGAAGTAGCTACATGACTGAGATGTTGCTGAAGCTATTATCTAGTAAGATTAAAAAATTAGTATCAACTTCTGAGTTAATCTGAATGCCTGTTTGATGTTGAGCTATTAAGACTTTAATAACACAGGAGAATATTCATTTTGTGCATTCTGCTCCCTTATGAATAGCAAAAAATATTGCAAATCCTTGCTTTCTACGGAATAACTTCTGATAATGTAACTCTCTTCCTAGGAGGTTTACAGACGTATGCTTCAGATCAGGCTCAGAACAATGGCCTCATTGACGCTTTCGGGGCCCTTTCGTCAGGAAATGGAGCTATCTCCCAGCGTTCCATCCAGGTGAGACATCTTTCTCTTCAATTTTTCATGTTTTTAAATAATTCTTGCAAAAATGGAGAATTTAATGGCCAAAAGTTTTAACTTCTACATTCCTCTAGTAGTGAATTAAAATGAAAATGGAAGTTTCAGACCGATATTAAACATTATTCTTAAAATGCAACACTACTCATTTAAACAAGGCAATGATGTTCACTTGTTTGGAAAAAGTACTAAGTGACTTCCTCATAAAAACCAGCAACATAAAATATAATGGGTCCAAGAACTCTTTTTTAACATCTGTTAACAAGCACCCATAGCAATATAATTGGCTCAGAATTTTCTTCAGAGTAGATCATCTCAATACAAACTTCTGGGACAAGTGTTCAGGGATTACTTGCTCTATTTTTCCATTACCTCAAATCCCTGATACTGGCCAAGGTTTTCATATAATGGATGAAAAGTGCTTTGTACTGTGAAAAGTCCATGCTATCACTCCAGACAGCTGGATCCTTGTCCTGGGTCTGTCATTAGCTCTGTGACCATGGGCTAAGAACTTCACCCCCCTGGGCCTCAGTTTCTCTGTCAGATATGAACCAGAAAACTTCCAAAGGCCCTTCTGATTCTAAAATTTCAAGAAAACCAAATTTTCTTTCAAAAGTCACAGTACTATTAAAAAAATAGGACAAATATTTTAAAATGCTCTTCTCTAATAGTTGCAAAACTTACTCACATGATTTTTAATCTAGAGAGAGTAAACAATCAGTATTCATACCTGCATGAATTGTAACTTTTATTGTGAAAGTTTGGATAAGAGTAAAGGAATATATCAAAGCCAAATACTGATAGATTTCAAAAACAACATACTTTGGGGTCTACCGATACAGCATTTATTCAGTCCAAGTGGAAAGCAATTTTGCTCATTTGGGTTATCCTAGTTCGAATTTAGAAAATTAAACTCAAGAGGCTGGTTTGGAAATGGGAGGAATGTGCCTTAGAAAAGTAATTAAACTGATGAAAGGACAAGTTCATAATCAGGGAATTTCTGCCCTTTAGTTTTGTATTTAAGAAACCCTAACAGGAAGAGGGAGAGGAATGAACGTGATCAGTTACCCACCTGCCCTGAAAATCAGGTCCAGGAGCCTCTCACTTTCTTCATATCCAAGATCATAATCTCCCCATGCAACCGGGTCTGGCTCCTTGACCAGTCCCTTACCTTCTAATAGAGTTCAGTTGAAGGACAACAAATAATTACCTAGGCCATAATCCTCAAAATCACTCTTGGTACAAAAGTCTTACCAGCCCCTCCCCACCTTAGCCCCTACTGCTCTGTTCGTTCATTCAGCTGCAAACAACGAATCAGCTTTGGTCTTTGCCTGATTTCATTTATCTTCACAGGGTCTGCAAGAACAATCCAACGGTTAGTTATTTGCAATTCAAACAGTCCACACAGGGGTGAAAGTAAGTCTCAGTCACTCCTCTTAAGGGTCTGGAGTCTAGTAAATAAGATGAGCTCTGTGTACCAGTAGGTATAAGGTGAAACACAACGTGAGAATGTCAAAGGACTAATAGAAACAAGATTCTATGGGAGCTCATAGAAGGAAGGCATTTCTCTCAGCTGGTGAGAGGGACATCAGAGAAAGCTTCATCGATGAAGGGAATTTTGAAATGATTTTTGAAGGACCGGCGAGGCATACACAGATGGCAATGTGCATACAGACTTCCAAGAAAAATGGGAGTATGGTAAAGCCGTGAGAGTCGTTTGGGGAAGTAGTCTAGGTATCAACATTGTGGAAGCTAAAGCTGGAAAGGTAATTTAGAATTAGGTCATAACAAGTGCTAAATACCAAACCAAGGACTTAGGTACTGAGTGAGGGCTTTTTAATGGGGCAACGGAAAGTTCGGGGGGCGGGGCAGAATGGAAGAGATTCTGTGATGGGAGCTGTATTCTCCAGAAAATAGGGAGGTTTCTTTTTTTCTTAACAGCTTGAGAGTAAGGGATCAACTCTCCAGAACAGTCAGTGGATGAATGGCACAGTGATTGTGGACAGCACCGTGGGAAACGACACTTTGTTTCTCATCACCTGGACCACACAGCCTCCCCAGATCCTTCTCTGGGATCCCAGTGGAAAGAGACAAGATGGCTTTTTAGTGGACACACACACCAAAGTGGCCTACCTCCAGGTCCCAGGCACTGCCAAGGTATGGAGTCAGCTTTTTTCCTTCTCACAATTTGATGAGATAAACTTTTTATAGAATAATCATAACTTTTTAAATTTTGGCAGTTGATAAAAGGATAGTCAGTATTGAGTGAAAGCAAAAACAAGAAAATATCTCCATCAAAAGGAAATCACACAGTATTACAGCAAATCAAGAGAAAGGGAAAATGGTGTTATTTTCCCCAGGTACTGAAAGGAGAACCTTCAAATTCCATAGCAGTCAGGATGCAGCATGGTCCCTGAAGTGTCAGGATCGTGAAAACTGTTTCCTATGCCTCCGGAGCTCATTAATTTGACCCTGCCCTTGAGAAACCCAAGACAGTGATAAGAACAGTTTTCTGTTCATTTTCCCCAACTAGGGTTTTTTATTGACAATGAAAGCCATGTAGTTAGTTCAAACATACCAACGTTTCACTTGGCTGAGAGTATCAAAGACCATCTGAGATATGCTTCTAACATGCTTGTATCAGATAGGCTCCTCCTATAGGTAGAAGTGAAGTCAGTTATGTGCCATGTAGATACTAACTGGATGTGTCTCTGTTTATTTTGATCAGTTTGGCATTTGGAATTACAGCCTACAAGCAAGCTCGCAAACCCTGACATTGACTGTCACCTCCCGCGCATCAAGTGCTACCTTGCCTCCAGTTACAGTGACCTCTAAAATGAACAAAGACAAAAGCAAATTTCCTAGCCCTATGGTAGTTTATGCAAAGATTCACCAAGGAGCTTTTCCGATTCTCGGGGCCAGTGTCACAGCCCTGATAGAATCAGCAAATGGTAAAACAGTTTCCTTGGAATTACTGGACAATGGAGCAGGTAACCACCAAAGAAATTGGAAAACTCATCTTTCTTTTCCATGAAACCAAACAGGGAAGAGCAGGAGGGCATGATCTGGGGAGGACATTTAAAAGTAGGGAGTCTAGCACTGGGGATCTGGTTGGGAGAACTTTCTGCTTCCCCCCCAACCCACACCCACACATTCTTATATTTCAAAACGTTGGAAAACATAAAAAAGGGCCTACCTTTAGCCTCTGCAAAGCCCAAATACATTGGTGGCTCAAGCTCAATAGCTCAGAAATTCTAGGGAGTTGTTAGAGGGTATTCCACACTTGCATTAGGGAGGGAGAGAGAGAGAGAGAGAGATGATAGATAGATAGATAGATAGATAGATAGATAGATAGATAGATAGATAGATAGATAGAAGATGATAGATAGATGATAGATAGATAGATAGATAGATAGATAGATAGATAGATAGATAGACAGATGATAGATAATAGATAGATAGTCTTCACCACACACTTTTGAGGTACTATTAGCCCTATATGAAAGCAGCAGAAACAGATTCAAGGACAGTTACATGTGACTCCTATGGCTATGTAGACTCTCTATTATCTTGTTCCCAAAGTGAAAATTCTGCCCATTATGTCTGTTTTTAAGAAACCTAACAGGGAGAAAGAGAAAGAGAATACTACATTTGTTTTTTAGGAGGAACTTGACTGCTTACTGAGATACAAGTAATCTTATTAGAACAAATTCTATAAATGAATTTCCTTCCTAAACCTACCCTGGGGAAAAGTCATGAATTTTTGAAAAATAATCAGATAACATTTCTTTTTCTCCTTAGTAACGTAGAGCAATTCAATTCAGTGCAACAGATACTTACTGAGGAGTTAGACTATGCTGTGTGGGATGTAACAGAGACACATGAAAAGATCTCTGATTTCAAAAAGAAAGACAACAGTTCAGGAGCACAAGGTGTACACGTATTAAACTATACACGCATACACATAGCACACACATATGCATTTGTAAAAGAAGTAGACCTCATGCTTTACATAGTCAAATCCTAAACTCCCTTGGAGACAATGCTGGATTCTCTTGGCTTTGAAAATTTTTAACCCCCAGGCGATTTGGAAATATACAAATGCCCAGTTTCCTTTAGGATATTCATTAATTCCTTCATTTCTCTCTCAAGGTGCTGATGCTACTAAGGATGATGGTATCTATTCAAGGTATTTTACGGCTTATGATACAAACGGTAGATACAGTGTAAAAGTGCGTGCTCTGGGAGGAGTGAATGCAGCCAGGCGGAAAGTCACACCCCAGCAGCATGGAGCCATGTACATACCTGGCTGGGTCGAGGATGGTAAGCAATCCTTAACCACACACACCTGACTTGAGTAAAAGGCTTGAGATCAATAGGAAAGCATTCAGCCCTCGGGGAGGGTGGTGCAGGATTAAGTCAGGGTTCCTCAGCCTCTGCACTGCTGACCTTTTGAGCCCCAAAGTTATTTGTTGTGGGGGGTTTCCTGTGCTTTGTAGGATGTTTGGCAGCATTTCTGGCCTCCGAGCACTAGAAGACAAAACAGCCCTCACAGTCTTAACAATCAAAAATGCCTCCAGACATCTTCCACTGTCCTCTGGGGGGCAAAATAGCCCTCAGTTTAAGACACTAGATTGAATGTATCTTTTGACGGCCTTGGCTGAAATTCCAGCCCTCTTTCCGATAAATTATTTTAAGTAATCTCTTTGTTCCTCACTTTCTTCAGTTGTAAAATAGAGATCATAATCATTACTACATCACAAAATGGTTATAGGGAATAAATAAGGAACTATACCTAACAAGCTATTGCTGGTAAACAATAAGCATTCAATAAATGTTGTTACTATTTTCAATAAATTTTAAAACTTTTTGTAATGCAGCTCTTTCCACTGACATAGGCATTTCCATAGAATCAAAAAACAGCATTGCAGGGCCTGTTACCTGTCGATGTTGCCATCAGCCCACCTTCTTCCTTTCTCCCTCTCTTCTCCTGCTCAGACCAGGGAGAATAGTAGATGCATCTAAAACCAGCCAGCACTCTGAGCCCATATGTCAACAGGTGGGAAAACTGTGCTCCCAGGAACAGGGAGTCCCACACCACTCAATTATGAACACTTGCCCCAGGCTGGAGCTGGAATTGGAACCAAGGCTGAGTCCTGATGGATTCCTGGACTTGTATTTCATCAGATCATCCCATCCTGGGCAGGTCTTTTCCTAGCTCTGGGGTGCAGTAAGAATAGCTCCTTCAAGAAGCTTTCCACTGTTCTCTTGACTTGGGTATATGCTTAGTAAAGGGAGAATTTAGGGATATATAGCGCCTTTCATACAAATGTGATCATAGGAAAAAAGGCTTTCAAGACATCATTCCTTGAAAAGCTCCATCAAATACTGTAGCTTATTTTATTCCCATTTGTCCTTCTTTCTGAGTTTGGGGAAGAAGGCAGGAGGGCACTGGTCTAGCGGCTGTGTCTGGCCTATGCTCAGTGTTTTAATTGCGTTATTACATTGCATTCTCCTAATTACCCCGCTTTGCAGATAGAGAAACTGAGGCCGGAGAAGTTATTGGTTCACATAACTAGTAATGATAGAGCCTGGCTTGGCATTGAAATGCCATGTTCTTTCCCTCCATAGCTTGATGAACCTTCACACCAATAGAGATGATCATTACTGGTGAATCTAATACTAACCCTTAACCTGCCAATGTACCTACTTCATGTTTGCCCAAGACTAACTTAATGGGTATAAAGATGAATCTGTCTTTATAGGCAAAAAATTTAGCGACTAAAGAAGTAGAGCTTATGAGAAAGTCAATTCACAACAAGAACTAGGTACCCATACCTTCATTGAGAAAATCAGAAGTCTTTAAAAAGTATAAAATTTTAGAACCCCTAACATAGAACACTTCCTGAGAAGCTGCGACTTAATAAAAAGGTAAAACACAAACATGGAGAAAGGAAACGTACAGAATAAATAATCAAGGAGACTCTTAAAGGTCCAGGTGCTTAGTTACCAAATAAATGTAAAAGATAATGGAACCCACAGCACTCTTTAGGTGGAGGAGATTCCTTGAGGCACTCTGAGGGGGTTTAAAACAGAAGTAGTGTTTATACCAACCTTGTGGAAGGGTACCATCAGGATACACTAAGAGATGGGAAAGGAAACAATTCCAGGACAGATATCATGAACAAAAATTAGGAAAGTTATTCCACTAAATATCTGTGAAATAAAGAACTGCGATTCTCTCTTTGCTTTTTTCTCTCTGATGCAAACTGGTTTGGGATCTTTACACCAAATAGTTAAAATGAATTTTGTGTGGGGGAGGAAATAAGGGGATGGGAAGAGTAGAAAGAGGGTAATCCAATAACAAAACAGAAGGAAGAAGAGCCATTTTGTGTGGCTTACCATGTACTGAGAAATATTTTAATGCAGGTGAAATAAAATGGAATCCACCAAGACCTGACATTAATAAGGATGACCTTCAAGGCAAGCAAGTGTGTTTCAGCAGAACATCCTCGGGAGGTTCATTTGTGGCCTCCAATGTCCCAAATGCTCCCCTACCGGATCTCTTTCCACCTTGTCAAATCACTGACCTGAAGGCAAAACTCCAAGGAGACAATCTTATTAATCTGACATGGACGGCTCCTGGGGATGATTATGATCACGGAAGAGGTAAGCTGAATGCGGTGTGGACCCTGTAAAGGAGTTTAGCAGCCAAGCAGAGGTGCAGAAGGGAGTGAGGCAGGCAAGTATTTTGTGATGCATGTGCAAGGCTGAAGGCAGGAGGGATCTTGAATGAAGGGGGTGGGACGAGGACAAAATGGGTAAGGGGGTCATATATAAGATAAGAAATGGAAACTAGACTTTTGGTTTAATAAGCATGCAATAGAGTATACAAATACAGAATTATAATGTTGTACGCCTGAAATTTATATAATGCTATTAGTAATCAGTGTGACCTCAATTTTAAAAATTATTTTAAAACAGATTTTAAAATGAGAGATTTAGAATCTGAAAAACTGGCCTTCTTTAGGTGTAAGAGGTTTCAACCAGGAAAAGGCAATCCTTGTTTGTTTGTTTTTTCCTGAAATCTTGCCACAGTGTCCTTTAATAAACCCCACTTTCAGTAACGACCCCTGGACAGTTGAGAACACAGTGTAGATAGCCATGGAGCCGAGCTGTCCGTGGCAAGGGTCCTCTCAAGGCCTGGTCTATCGACTGCAGCATGAGCATCACGTGAATACTTGTTACAGGCTTAGAACTTCAGACCGCGCCCCAAACCTACCAAACCAGAGCCTGCCTTTAAAGATCTCTGGGTGATTTGTGTGCACATTAAAGTTTGAGAATCACTGGTACCAAACGTCTCTATAAATAATAAAACAATATTTGAAGAACCTCCTCTCTTATGCCCAGAAATACTGACCAAGGCCGATCCAGTTTTACATGTATCACTCTGCGGAGATTCACAAGGATGTGAAAAGATACTAACGCTTGTAAAAATGAAGCATCGATTACATTTATTCATTGCAACTTTATGGGATGGTGATATAGTTTCTGACAGCCTTTTAAAACTTGAGAATTGCAAATCACGTCCTTTTTTCCCCCCAGCTTACAAGTACATCATTGGAATAAGCACAAGTATTCTCGATCTCAGAGACAAGTTCAATGAATCGTTTCGAGTGAACACTACCGATCTCATTCCGAAGGAGGCCAACTCTGAGGAAGTCTTTGTGTTTACACCAGAAGGCATCACTTTGGAAAATGGCACAGATCTCTTCATTGCTGTTCAGTCCGTTGATAAGGTCAACCTGACGTCAGAAATCTCCAACATCGCACGAGTGTCTTTGTTTATTCCCCCCCAGACTCCTCCAGAGACACCTAGTCCTTCTCTTCCTTGTCCTGATATTAATGTCAACAGCACCATTCCTGGCCTTCACATTTTAAAAATTATGTGGAAGTGGCTAGGAGAAATGCAGCTGTCAGTAGCCTTGGGTTGAATTTTTATGAGCTAAAAGAATCATCCATCCTTCTGATGATAATATTTTCTAAAATGTATGTTAGGCTACATGCAGAGAGTGAGTTAATTAAATAAAATGCTAAACAACTGGATATGTATGTATAAAAACTATTCATTCAGCCTGACTGGTGTGGCTCAGTGGGTTGGACGTCATCCTGCAAACCTAAAGGTCCTCGGTTCCACCCGCGGTCGGGGCACATGCAAGGCTCGTGGGCCAGGTCCCCATGTTTCTCGTGCACATCAATGCTTCTCTTCCTCTCTCCCTCCCTTCCCCTCTCTCCAAAAGTAAATAAATAAATTCTAAAAATAAAAATAAAAACTATCCATTCAGATCTAAGAGTTTGATCATCACTTACGTATTAATGATTTCGAGTACTAGAAAGAAGGGGTGCATGCACGGTTAAGTGGAAGTAAGTTTTAATTCATTTTGAGGAGCTTTGCTCGTTAAAAATTCTTTTTATGCAATTACCTATGAAAGATGCCAGAATTGCCCAACCAAATCAGACAATTTAAATATAAAACGCATAGCTTATTATAAAGAAGACTTGAACCAACATCACCAGGAATGTGTACTATTTTCTCTAGATTTGGGCAAAGATGACACATTTAAGGAAAAGACTACATTGTAGAAAGGACACCATGATGAAGGCTCCATGCAAAGAAATGTATGTTATGTGCATAAAATTATGAGTCAGTGACGATTAAAGTCACAGTGATGGGAGATGAGGTGGAAAAGATAGATTCATGCCAGGCGTGAAGAGAAGGCAATTGAGAAGTAAACATCTGTTTGTTCCAAGTGCTCTACTAATGCCCATAAGCATTATGTTATATAACACAATTCAGCTCAGCAACGAATATTCATTGGCTGCCTCCTATACTCCGGGCCTATGCTATGTCCCGAGTACAAAAAGAGGAGTAAAATCTGGCCTTTTTCCTGGAGGCAATAAAAAACTTTGAGGACTTCTTTGTTAGAGGAGCAGATGTAATCAGAACTATGCTTGGGAAAGGGAACTTTGAGGACCACGTGAAGGACTGAATGAAGGTGGGCGAGGCAAGGGCCATGATAGATTAAAGGGGAAGGAGAAGAAAAGGAAAAGAGAAGCCAAACAGACTTAGCAATATGGCAGTCCTCATCAAGAACGAATCACAGACACCAGTGCCTCCAAGAGAAAGTACTCAGAAGAAAAGTGTTTTAAATTGTTTCATTAGCATAATGAGTTCAAGCTGTGAGTGGCTCTGCGCTTGAAAACAAAATAGACTCTAATTTATTTCTTTATTTATAGATCTTCCTTATTTGGAAGCAGGATTTGAGATACCTTAGAGATATATACAATAAACATAATAAAAATTCAGGAAAGAAGAAGTGGAGTAAAAATATAATAAAAAACTAAAGGAAAATTCAGCACATCCCATGCTTGACATAATGTTGCGTACAATTGTTACAGCCATGTCACACATTTCATTGTGAGTTTCCCAGCTGGCATAACAAAAGAGACAAAACAAATAAAATCATTAACAGAGACTACAATGAAAATCAAACCAGAGGCCCAGGAGGAGAATGGCTTTTTCTAGTTGAGACCCATGTGAAGTGTCATCGACAGATCCTCAATAAACTAGGGCACTGAGATATTAAGGACTGTAGCCTGAGCAACATCCACTTAATAATCACAAGTTGAATATAATGCGCTGATCGCAACATCCTTCATTGCAACCACACTACACTGCAGTGTTACAGTGGAGTGACACCCCAGCCTTGTTGAGGAAAGGTAATTATACAGGAGCCCAAACAATGTAAGTCTAGTAAAGTAGCTCTTGAGTTTGCTCCAAAGATAAAATTTGTAGTGAATAGAGTACATGTTTATAACAGTGAGGAATTGTAATCCACCCCACCATTCTTTTTACATTGTTTCTCTAAGTGCTCACTCTGATTTGTATAGCTCATAGATAAACAGCCTGTTTGTATAAGAATCTTAGGAACTAACTTCAAAAGATACAGACTCCAACTTTCAGGCTTCCAATCTCTGGCAGATTTGCTGACCTTTGCCGGTAAACCCAGGAAGACCTAAAGCCAGGCTGACTAAACTGGGATGATGCACACCAGACTGTCACTTGCCTTATCAGCATGGACTATGCTCATCTGCATGTAGAGAGCTTTTCAACCCCCTCCCTTGATCTCTTTGTTCTGTCCCCCTCTCGCTCCTCAAAAAAAAACCTCTGCCTGCACTTAGAGGTGGAGAAGGACTTTGAGACATGAGTCCCCTGTCTTCTCAGGGAGATGGGCTTTGAGATAAGAGTCCCCCACCTGCCATGTTGCCAGCATCTGCAAATAAACCACTTTCCTTCACATCAGCGCCTGCCTCCCCTAGTATTGGCTTTCAAAGAGGCAGGAGCCCAACCTGCATTCGGTTACATGTTCCTCAGGCAGTTTTCTGTGATTCAGTTTTCTTATGTATGAGTTTATTATAATTGAATGGCAAAGAGCTCTGAGGCTATGAACACACTGATAACCTAAAATTTAGTGTCATTCATTGAGGGCACATCCAGGTGCTTTGCCAACCACATACAGAGAGGGTCAGATTGAAACCCTCTTCTGAAAGTTACAAAACCAAAGTAGAGCGTGCACCTGACTGGAGAACCATTCACCTGCCTCGTGTGGACAAATGAGTCTGAAACCCAGTCTCACCCCATAAAATATAGCTGCCATGGGCTTTGCCTTGAAAATTTCTGAGTCACTAATTGAGATCTTTAATTTCCCATTTGGGGAAACTCAATGGAATGTGCCATGGGATATAATGAGGACCTACTTGGGGATATATGATGTTACTAGGAGCAATGAGATAATGTCAACAGAAGGTAGATAACGGCAAAGGAAACATTTCTATGTTGTCTGGGGGATCGACCAGCTCCTTACAAAATGGAAATGGATTGTCCTACATGATAAAATAAACCAAGATTTTGCTATGCCATCATTACCTAACAATGACCTTAGTTCTTTTAGTTTCCCATAGGTCAATTTAGTGACTAATCTGGCGAACAGGTCCTAGGCATTGGTAACTTAAAGTTTTCCAGTAAAAAACCTCCCTCCTACCTAGGCTTTCTCTTCTGGAAACACATCTTTATCCTCTTTCCTCTGAGAATGTCTTCTCTGCCTCCTTTACTTAACTGAGCCTGAACTTTTATTGGAAGACTCCCCTCTGGAAAGGTCTGCTGCTTCTCCCAACACTCCAAGCTCCTCTTTGCAATGTCCAAATTAGGCCACACTCCTATGGTAACATGGCTTTTTTGGTGTTGTTTTTAAAGTTTCCATACATTGACCTATGCAAACCCTCACCCCCTCTCTTCACTGTCACCTACCAATCTCACCCAAGACAGGCACTTGTGTCACAACTTTCCTCCCCACTCTCCTTCCTAAATTCATTCTGCCCAGTGTCAGAATCTATATGAATAATTTTATCAACATCTTAGCCTCAAAATTCATGATATTTGTCCCATCCACACTAAACTTTAGCAAACTGTTGGACTGGGGCATGAAAATGCCTTTTATAAGTAAAAATGGGAGAATATTAGCAACTCCACATGGTTTGACCTAATACTTCCAAGGCCACGATCTAAACATAGTAATGACCTAAAATTGCTCCACCAATGAAATCTTAAAATCCAGCATCTTACTCTGGTCACAATTTCTTCTGAGTTGTTCACTTACTACCTCCCTGAACTAGCTGCACAATTTCATGATGACCTCTCATCATTAGATGGCCTTTTTAACCCTGGCCATCTCCTCCTCTGTAGAGCCTCTACATATCTTGGTGTGTCATTTCAAGTCCCTTCAACTCCCTCCTAAACTTGTCTTATTACACCTGTCCACAGAATCCCTAGCTTTGCATTAAGCATATTGTCTGTGTACTTGAGGCATTCATTTATTCACCAGCAACCTTGTTAAGTACCCACATTATATCGCAATTGCTGTGTTAGATGCCAAGGCTTCAATGGGTAAACAAGCCAGGTATGGTTTCTGCTCTCAAGGAGTTCATAGCCAGTTGACCTATAAATAAGCCAATAGGCAATCAACAAGGCACAGTATGTAGGCACTATTTTAGAAGCATCTATTCCAGGAGGCCACAGTTTATGAGGCTTTCACTCGTGGTGTCTGCCAGAGGAGGTGATGCTTCCACTTTCAGGATGTCTGGCTATAAGTATAAAATAAGAAGGGAAAATCAAGTGAAAGAAAGACATAAAATGACTCTAATGAAAACTCCACCTCTCCAAATATTATACTACATCTCATGTATTGGGCCAAATCTTCTGCCAGGTGCACCCTGCAATGATCTAGGGGGTCTAATTCTTTTCATTTACTTGATGATAATCTTATGATATCAACATCAGCAAAAGAGAGAGAGAATATAAGCACAATGTTGTTAAAATTATACTTTTAAAAACTATCTGACATATGGCCTCAATGGACTCTACCTACCCCCAAATAATTCTGCATGGTTTCAGACCTTTGAAGAAATGGCAAAATCTTTCCAAAGAACATCCTTTCCAAGAATGTTTGTTGGAGGAGTTCATTAAAACAAACAAAGGACAAATCAACAAAAGGATGTTCAAGAAGGATTACATTAAATTTTCACAGACCATCAAAGATGGCAATCTAGGTAAGAAGTAAATAATGAGGACGGGAAATTCACTGAATTGCAAAACCTAAGCAACGCATAGTTACTGTAATTGAGAAAACTCTTTTTAACTCTGTTCCTGGCACCCAATATAAAAAAGTGAAATGTGGTAAGTGGGTCTTAGCCTATTTTAACTGTCATAGAGAGAAGCGTTCCCTACATTTCAAAAGTAATTCCAAATCCGTTGGGAAAAAAACAAAACAGAAAAAGCACGTGATTAGCTGCAGAGTGGACAGCACAATTCAACTGCGGGGGGCATACCGAGTTCGTGCCGATCCGGGCGGCCACGGGCCGGCCACAGCAATTCCATCCACAGGGCGTGGCCGTGGCACCCAAGGCAGTTCTCTAAGCAGCCTGGCAGCCCGTGCAGAGCAAGGCCTTAGTGTCGGAGCATAGGAAGGCAGTATCCTCCCACTACTGCCATCACCCCACCGACTAGAAGTGAGGAAGAGACGTAGGGGGAGAGGCGGATGAGCAGGGTTTCAGGGCCTTGGTCAACAAGAAAATGGTGTTACATTGTTATCATCACCACGATGTGTTATGTAATCTGATATTGCTAACAGCCAACATTTACTGGGTCTTTACTAAGTGCTAGGCACTAAGTGTTCTACATACTCATATCCAGGTCCTCTCCTAATATTTGAGAAGCCCAGGGGAAAAAGAACAAATGGAGATCCACATACCATGTGCCTAAATATACCAATATTATAGATGAGGTTAACAAACTGTTGAAATGTGTTATCTCCTATTTTGACAAATATACCTTCATAATTGCTTGGAAGGCAAAGTTTGAATTTAAAATTCTTGAGCCCCTCTCATATCGTTCTGGGACACAGTGGCTGAGGAACAGATGAACCATGCAGCACCCTCTTCTTCCTCTCCTCCCTGTCCTCCAGCCCTCCCTGTCAGTCACCCTCAGGCAGCTCAGGTACACAGGCATGGCCCCTTCAACCCCCAAGCCACTACAACAGTTGCCCTTTGATCTCCTCTCCAGCCTAGAAGTTTACACACCATTGAGCAATCTGCTGTATGCGAGCCTGACCTCAGCATCCAAGGCAATTATGGCCCACGGAGGCCACAAAGGAATCAGTTACTTATTAGGCAATATCAGGCTTCAGGTATCTGCAGCCCATTCTGCAGGGGGTGGAAGGTCTCTCACCAGCTGAGCACAGTCCCTGGCCCTGTAGACTGCTCATCACATAGAAAGAGGATAAGTCCAGCTCATTAATTTGGGGGGACCCAGTGTGAAATGAAAACGCAGGACAAAATTGTTCAAGCAGCAGTAAAAAATAATGTTATGAAAGCTACTAACATATAAAGGGTTTTCCTTTCTTCCATAATCTTTCTCAGCTTATGGTATTTTGCTGTTATTTAAAGTTATTGTACTAATTTTTTTTTAAATTGCTATTTTAAAGTATCCATATGACTTTTCCATTCATCTTTTTATTGTACAAGGCCAATTCTAAATGTGAAATAAGGCATTTAGCTTATACATGGAGTGCACAATTTGTATTTCTGTAGCTCATTCATGCACATATATCTCATTCTTTCTAAAACAGTGAAAACACTGTGTAAAACTGACTCCAGTGTTTTTATGCCACATCTTGCTATATGCCACCTACCTTGGCCTCTCTGGTAAGTAAGGAAGGACTAAAAGAAAAAGAAAGTACGGGTTGCCCTATTTTTCTCTTTCCTTCTAGGTCATCATTTTCAATATAAGCTGTTGGATACAAAGGAAAATAAACAAAAAAGGATACAATACACTTTCTAGGTCATTTGTGTTTCTTAGAATGTCACTGCCTTCTTTCTGCATTCAAAGTTCTTGATGAAACTGAAACCAAAGCCTCTCTGGGCTCACAGGGAACTGCTTACTCAATCATAAATGTAACATGTTCACTTTGTACTCACTTGGAGTCTCACTGAACTCCAAAACATTGCAGGTCTAACCAAATTCTGTAGTCATGGCACATCATACATGTTATTACATGTAAATGGGATGGTAAGAAACGGTAGACACACATATTGCGTGTATCCCCTCTACTTAAATGCACAATGCATTATCCTATCAGACTTCACTTACAAACATAAGTCCAAAGACAAAATCATTAAGAATTTCAGAACTATAGCCGAGCATTAAAACAAGCACAGGACCATATACAACACAGGCCTCACGGCCATGAAGCCAGACCTGGGAGAGGCATCAAACCAGGGCCCTCCACACGGAAGTCATTTCAGAGTGAGGAAATTTGTTTCCAGTCTGATATAAGTGGTACTTAAAATGGAGTTATTTAAAACCTTGAGACCAACCCCTTTAATGAGTTACCACACTCCCTTCTGAAACAGAAGCCCAGTTGCATGAACTGGGCCAACACTGTACAAGCCTCCAAATTTCAGGTGCTCTTTTTGTCATAATGAAGAAGGACTTCCAGGTTGATTGATTGGCACACTGGCTCCAGAAACACAGTTACAGTTATATTAATACTATTTACAAAACATTAGCTTGATGAAGAGAAAGGAAGCAAGCAACTTTCCTTCGTAGTAATAATTAGAATACATAGAATAATAATTTCAAGAATACCTATTATTCAATATTTCGGAGTAATATAAGAATAGGTAATGTTTACTTTGCACTTACTATGTGCCACGTACTGCTCTGTGAGCTTCTGCTGTATGCTTTCATGGTTGGTTTGTTTTTTCCTCACAGACACCCCATGGTTTGGTAATATCATCCACATTTTACAAATGAGGAAGCTGAAGCAAAGAGTGGTCCAATAAATTGAGTAATGTCACAAAGCTAGTTAGTGACAAAGTCAGTATTTTTAACCCAGACAGTTCTGTTACTTTGAACCACCTCTCTCTAAACATAAATCCATCCCTGTGTTAGTGACATCTACTTGAAGGCAGGTGAAACTAAACCCACTGACCCAGACAAGATGATCAGTAAATATTTCTGGAATAATAGTATGAGAAACTTCAATAGCATTTTAGGTTATCTGACATAACGAACTAAAACCTCACATTAATCATTTGTTCTTGCATTTTAGTTTTCAGAAAAGAATTTTCAAATACTCGTATTATAGGCCTAGTCTTTTATCATGTCACTAACATTCCATATGCAGGACACATTTTATATTTAATTTAATTTCATGTATACCTTCTTTACAGTACAGCCAGGGACCAGGAAATTAGGGGAAAACCCTGCTGACAAACAGAACTGTTACAAGGAACTGTTCTCAGAATTGCTGTTAACTTTAGAATTGAGTGCCAATCAAACTCGTTAATAAAGTACAGAGTTTATTGCCTAGCTTGCTTGCTTGTTTGCTTTTCTGTTTTAAGGCTGGATAATGTACAAAAGAAATTTGTTAACATAATGTAACTTAGTGTCTAGTCAGGTTATTTTGTTGCTCTATTTTACTACTGCATAGGATTAGAGCTATGTGGAAACTCATGCATCAAATATGCATACCTGGTAGTGAATCAGTGGTTGTGAATAACAAGTAGTGACAAGGGTTACCAAGAGATCCTAAGCACCAGAACCGACTCATTAAATTTTCTCATCTAAGAATGAGGTATCTTCCATCCCTAATTCTCTGTGTGCTGTGAGTAACCCTACTGACTAATGACAATGACAACAATAAAATTCATGTTACTAAATGTAAAAGATATATAGGACACATTTTTACTTTTCTAACTAATAAGGACATCATTAAATGTAAATATTTGTAGAGTGCAATGAGATATATACTCTCATATACTATCTCATTGACTAAAAGTGGAAACTATCTTTCTAGAAAGTGATGGACAATGTCAAAGATCATAAATATCTTTACCCCTTGACACATCAGTTTATGTCCAGATAATCTATCATGAGGAAATAACTAAAATTGCCAACATAGATGTTCATAACAGCATTATCTGAAAGGTATCCAAACTGGAAACAATGTCTAACAATAAATTATAATATATGCATGTGATAAAATTCTACTCAAGCACTTAAAATGGGATTTGTAAAATATTTATTGTCATAAGAGAATGCTTTAGAAACACATATCCACACAGCAGTTACGGAACATTGGGCAAGTTACTTACCTGGCTGTACTATGACTTCTTTATCTGTACTAGAGGATAAAGGCATCATAGGGCTGATATGAAAATTAATTGGATAAACATAAGCCAAGTGGTTAGAACAGGGCCTGGCACAGAGGAATTACTAAGGCAATATTAGTCATCTCCACCTCTATCTTCTACATCCTCATTCCAAAAAAGTCTTTGAGTAGAATGCTTATATGTTTCCAGTTTTTAAATGTTTACAGAAATAAATACACATGGGCTTCTGGTCAAGATGGCAGCATAGGTAAGTGCAAGACTCCCATCCTCCCACAACCCCATCGAAATTACAGCTGATCTACAGGACAACCACCACTCAGAATCACCTGAAATCTAGCTGAACAGAAGTCCTTCAGCTAAGGATATTAGAAGCACCCACATTGAGACTGGTAGGAGGGGTAGAGACATGTAATGGGCTGGTCCCATACCCACATGTGGCAGTTAAAAATTATTAAAAATATCTCAGATGCAGAGATCCCCTCTGAGGGCCAAGGGGTCCCAGCCCCACATCAGGCCCCAGCCCAGGGTGCCAGTGCCAGGGAGAGAAGTCCCCAAAACTTCTGCCTGGAAAAACCAGCAGGGATTGTGGCTGAGTGAGACTGAGGGTTTCTGGAATCCCAGACAGTTCCTCTTAAAGGGCCCATGAGTAACTTAAACTTGCTTGCTCAGACCTCCAGCCCTGGGGCAGCAGCTCAGAAGACACCAGGGACATATGGAGAAGAACTGAATTTTCTATCTTTGGAGTAAGGGTTAGAGGTGAAGCTTTTTCCCTGACAGATGTTCTGGCAGAGGCCATAGGTCCTTTTCTGAGTCCTCCCCCGAAGAGCTGGGAGGTGGTGTCTAACCTGAGTCTCTATCATCCTGACTCATACTGTTCCCTGAGCCTGGTGATTCCCTGAGACCCCGCTACACCCAACTTGTGGGCCCAACCAAGCCTTTTCCAGTGGTTTTTCCACAGGAATAGCCTGTCTTGACTCATGCTATGGACTTTCCTAAAATCTCTCAAAAGTTTACAAACCCAAAACAAGCAGCACCTTGCCTCAGCTTGTCTCACTTTTCTTGTTAAGTGGCCCCAGGCCTGGCACTAGAAACAGCCAGCCCCAGTTCACAGCTTGGCCTCTCCTGGGCACCTCCAAGCCCAGCATAAGCAGCAGCCATCTGCAGATCTCTCTGTAGCTCATGCTGGGAGGCCCTGAGCAGAACACAGGAAGCAAGCGATCTTGTCCTGCACCTCCCAGGAGGCCCCAGAGCCAGTGCACTCAGTGGTCAGCTGCAGAGCACGTCAGAGTACTGCCCAACCACTTCCACAAGTGACACGCTCAAAGGGAAGGCTCATCAAGTACCAGAGCACCCCTGAAGTAAGTCCTGCTCTGTGGCATTAACCTGTGCCCAGTAGCTCCTCCTCTGTAATCATAGGCAGTCCTCAAAACCCATCAGACTGGGTGGGTAATTCCCTTGCACTGATTTGCCAACAGCAATTAAGGTTCAACTAAAAGAGGAAGGTACACACAGGCCACACAAAGGGAGCACCTGGAGTGCCCAGATCAGGTGACCAGGGGCATCCCACTGGGCCCTATATTACGCCTACTCTGTAAGACCACTCTACTAAATGGTCATATATATCTCTACCAAAACATAGAAACAAACACAGGGAGGCAGCCAAAATGAGGATACAAAGAAATATGTCACAAATGAAAGAACAGAACAAGCCTCCAGAAAAAGAACTGAATAAAATGAAGACAAGCAATCTAACAGAAGCAGGATTCAAAACATTATTTATACAGATGCTCAATGAACTTAGAGAAAGAGTAGATGAACTTAGTGAGAATTTCAATGAAAAGATAGGAAACATAAAAGCAAAGATGGGATATATAAAAAAGAACCAGTCAGAAATAAAAAATACAATTACTGAAATGAAGAATACATTATAGGGAACAAACAGTATGCAGATAAAGCAGAGGATCAAATCAGCAATTTGGAAGATAAGGAAGTAGAAAACACCCAATTGGAACAGCAAAAATAAAAAAGAATACAAAAAAATGACAATAGTTTAAAGAGTCTATGGGACAACTTCAAGTATATCAACATTTGCATTTTGGAGGGTGCCAAAAGAAGAGAGAAACCAAGGAACTGAAAACCAATTTGAAAAAAAATAAGTACTAGGGTTCCCTTTTCTCCACATCCTTGCCAGCACTTGTTGTTTATTGACTTATTAATAGTAGTCATTCTGTCAGGTATGAAGTGATACCTCATTGTAGTTTTAATTTGCATCTCTCTGATGTTTAGTGACATTAAGCATTTTTTCATGTCTATTGACCATCTGTATATCCTCTTTGGAGAAGTGTTTACTCAGGTTCTTTGCCCATTTTTAAATTGGATTGTTTGTCTTCCTGGTTATTGAGTTATAAAACTATTTTATATATTTTGGAAATTAATGCCTTATCGTGTTGGCAAATATGTTCTCCCATAGAGTGGGTTACCATTTTCATTTTGTTGATGGTAACAGTATGGAGTTTCCTCAGAAAATTAAAGATGGAACTCCCTTTTGACTCAGCAATCCCACTTCTGGGAATATACCGTAGGAATCCTGAAACACCAATCAGAAAGAATATATGTACCCCTGTGTTGATAACAGCATTGTTTGCAACAGCCAAGATCTGGAAACAGCCTAAGTGCCCATCAGTAGATGAGTAGATAAAAATGTTGTGGTATAATACATTTATACAATGGAATACTATTCAGCTGTAAAAAAGAAGTAAATCTTACCCTTTGCAATAGCATGGATGGTACTGGAGATTATTATGCTAAGTGAAATAAGTCAGTCAGAGAAGACAAATACCACATGATCTCACTTCTATGTGAAATCTAGTGAGCAAAATAAACCAATGAACAAAACAGAACCAGAGGTATGAATACATGGGACAGACCGGCAGATCTCAGAAGGGTGGGGTGTGATGGGGACTGGATAAAGGAAGGTGAAGGGATTAGCCAAAGAACATATATGAATAGCCCATGGACACAAACAATAGTCTTGTGAAGGTCAGGGGAGGTGGGGATGAGGCCTAGGTGGAGGTGGACAAAGGCGGGGGGAAATGGGGGACACCTGTAACAGTGTCAAGAATAAAAATAAATAAATAAATAAATTTTTAGAAATAACAATGGAAAACTTCACTAACCTGATAAAGAAAATAGACATATAAGTCCAGGAAGCAAAAGTCCCAAACAAGATGAATCCAAAAAAGTCCACAACAATACACAACATAATTTAAAATGTCAAATATTAATGACAAAGAGAGAATCTTAAAAGCAGCAAGAGTTGTAATCAAAACAGTCTGGTACTGTCATAAGAAAAGACACACAGATCAATGGAACAGAATAGAGAGCCCAGAAATAAACCCATGTGTCTATGGTCATAAAAAAAAAAAAAGCAACAAGAGAAAGACTCTTAATTACCTACAAGGTAGCTCCCATAAGATTGTCCACTGGCTTATCAACAGAAATATTTCAGGCCATAAGGGATTGGCATGAAATATTCAAAGTGATGAAAAGCAATGAGCTACAAACAAGGTTACTCTACCCGGCAAAACTATCATTTAGAATGGAAGAACAGATAAAGGGCTTCCCACACAAGAAAAAGAAAAGGAGTTCATTACCACCAAACCAGTATTATAAGGAATGTTAAACAATCTTGAAGAAGAAGAAGAAAGAAGAAGAAGAAAGAAGAAGAAGAAGAAGAAGAAGAAGAAGAAGAAGAAGAAGAAGAAGAAGAAGAAGAAGAAGAAGAAGAAGAAGAAGGAGGAGAAGGAGAAGGAGAAGGAGAAGGAGAAGAAGAAGAAGAAGAAGAAGAAGAAGAGGAAAACATCAAAAACACAAATAATAAAATGCTAATACATATCTATCAACAATTACTTTAAATGCACTGGATTAAATGCTCCAATCAAAAGACATATAGTGGCTTGAATGGATAATAAAATAAGACCCTTACATATACTGTCTACAAGAGACTCCCTTCAGATCAAAAGACATACATATCAGCTGAAAGTAAGGATATGAAAAAAGATATTTCAGGAAACTGGAAACAAAAAAAAAAATTCTAGGGTAGCAATGCTTATATCAGACAAACCAGAGACAAAGAGAGACCCAGCAATTCCACTTCTGGGTATTTATTCAAAGAAACCCAAAACAGTAAATCAAAAGTACATATGCATCCATATGTTCATTGCAGCATTATTCATATTAGCCAAGATATGGAACCCATAAAAAAATGAAATCTTGCCATCTGCAACATGGATAAACCTAGAGGATATTGTGCGGAGTTAAATAAATCAGAGAAAGACAAATACCATACAGGTTCACTTACATGTGGAATTGAAAAAAAAAAAAACAATGTAAATGAACAAGCAGACCTGAAACAGGGTCATAGATACAGAGAACATTTTAACAATTGCCAGAAGGGAAAGGGTTTGGGGGGAATGGGTGAAAAAGGTGAAGGGATTAAAAAGTACAAACTGGTAGTTACAGAATAGTCATGGTGATGTGAACTACAGCATAGGGAATCTAGTCAATAACATTGTAATAACTATGTATTGTGTTCAGTGGGAACTAGATTTATCAGGGGAGCACTTTGTAAGTTCTAAATGTTTAATCACTGGGTTGTACACCAGAAACTAACATAATATTATACAACTGTAATTGAAAAATAAAAATTATTTTAAAATACATAAATAAATATAGATCATGGCTTAATAATTCATGAAAGAATATATAATAGGTCATTAAAATTTCCTTCCTCAAGCCTTGTAATGTTTTCTAATTTTTTTACAATGAGCATGTATTATTTATAAGCAGTACAAAGATTTTTACATATAAAAAGAAAACAATCTACCAAGTACAAAAGCTAAAACAGGTTGAGAAACAAACAAACAAACAAATAAAAGGTGATGCCAGAAATCCAAAATGAAAACAAAAAATGGGCACTTGGAAGACAGAAGAGACCCAGAAATGAGGAGAACAGAGAATATACAGCTCTGTAGCATAAAGGGAACATCTCCTCAGTGCCTTCAGGGGCCAGTGTGTCATGCCAAAGACACACAGGACACCATACACCTCTGACATTAACTAATTTTCAAAAATACTGTATTTGCCTCCAGAGGAGACCCCAAATGTGGATTTACAGAATGATGATCCTGAGTTTGCAGCTAAACTAATTCTAATATTACATAGAAGGTGTCACAGAAGGCAAACTTAAGAACCTCTCTGAGAAGAGGTAAAGTAAATGAGCTTTTTCCACTCCTTTTCTCCATAACTGATTGCTATGTGAATTTACTTAGAATTTATTACTAAAAAAGGATTAAAATCTGGCACTTCCCTTTTGTGAAAATATTTGTGCACATCAATAAAAATGTATCCTTTTGGATAAAGATTTGGAATCTGTGATCCTGGGGCCTATTGGACAGCATTCATGAAGACCCCTGCCACCTGCACTCCTCTTCAGTCCCATTACTTACCCAAGTTATCTTCAATACATCCTACCCCATATATTCTCTTTCAGAAATATAGGCATGAAAAAAGCTAAAGTTAAGTTTCCAAACTAAATGAGTTAGGTTTCAGTTATCTGGAAATTTCGGTGACATTTTTTTTGTCCTTGCCTGATGCCAGACAATCGAGGCCACCATAAACCTGTGCAAATAGTAACGAGGAGTACCAGTGTGGCTGGGACTGGTTGTCCCAGAACAACCTCCAATAGCAGGCTAATGCATCCGCCGTCCAAGGTGTTTTCACCTGGGACAATCTCAGGCTTTAGGAAATCATTGCCTAGAGGGTTTCAGAATCTGATCTAGATGGAAAACGTTGCTCGCAAAACTGACCTGTATCAGCTCCTGGATAGTCTGTGGTAGAACCAGTTCCTAGTCCTCTCAGGGACCTATTTCCTGAAGGAGAAACAACAGTATATCTTGGGGGGAAATGGAAGGAGCATTTGGAGCATTCAGTTTCATTCAAATGGACAGTTACTGCTTTGGAAACAGTACAACCATGTTTTCAGAAAATGAAAGGGAAAATGCTTCAACATAGACAGACAAGCCATATTCCTTAAAATTGCTGTACCAACTAGAATAATCCAGGTCAATGACATTCCAGGTCATATAATAATAATAATCCCAGAAAGTGTACTGACATCACCACAGGACTATGTCTTAGGAGTTGTCATGTTTAATGCCCAACAGTTGAATAAAGACCATCTGGGGAAAATATAATGAGTGTGGGGCCCAAGGAGAAAACAGGTCACTGGTTTAGAAAATGGAGATTTCTAGGACCCAGTAATTAGTCTTTGGGCTGTGAAATAAGAGTAGATGAATTTGTTATAAAAATGATGGAACAGTAAAGAAAGTTGAAATGCCTATTTCTTTGCATATGTAACAAATTTTATCCCAGAGAAAAATAATGAATATTTCTCTGTAAAATTTGCTCAAAAAGGAAAAATTCAAAAACTGTTCAAAACACTGTGTTCTATGTTTAAAACACTTAGACCAATCTCGCAAATATTTCCTTGAAATACTTCCTCCTATAACTTAAAATCACTGCTAATTCTCCAACCTCAGAAGAAATAGAGAACACTTGTTCCTGGTTCATGCATCCTGTGCTTCTCAAACTTGAATACGTACAAAAATCACAGGGGAGCTAGTTAAAATGCAGATTCTGGTTCAGTAGTTTTGGGGACCCAAGATCCTTTGTTTTTTTAATTGTTGTTCTATTACAGTTGTCCCTATTTTCCCCCATTGCTCTCCCCTGCACGGCCTACCCACCCTTCCACAGTCAATCCCCACCCTGTTGCTCATGTCTGTGGGCCATTTATATTTGTTCTTTAACTAGACCCTTCCCCTTCTTTCCTCCCAGGGACCCAAGATTCTTAATTTCTAACAACCTCCAGATAATGCTGGAGGACCTCGCTTTGCGTGGCAAGGATCGAGGCTGCCCCCATTTCTCATGCCTTTGCTATGTGACCCTGCCCTCCTTGCTGTCATTGATTCACCCAGGATAGGCACCGCAGGCAGTTCAGGGTGTTGTCCTGGCTGCAGCTGATGCCTCAGGATGGACACTTGACTCAGAGCAAGCTTATCAGAGCTATTCTCCAGGGCTTTTGAACCAAAAGTAGGGAAGATGATTACTGTCTCTCTGGCAGCAAAAGGAAGTATTGTGACTCAGGACTAGTCTCTGTCCACTTTTTCCTGCTGAAAGAGATAAGAGATAAGAGATGATGAGGCCAACAGTCTAAGAAATTAGCAAAGACCTGGCTAAATTCACATCCCTAATTTCCCCAGTTCCCACTGAACTGGAGATCTAGGGACAACCTTACCTTTGTAGGGCTATGTGAGATTTGCCCAATATCCTTCAAATAAATAAATATATAAATAAACAAACAGATAAATAATTTATTTGAGTTGGTTTTCTGTCACGTGCAACCAGAGTGCTGCCTAAAACACTCATACAATAAAATTAATATTTTAAAAAATAACTTGTTTATTTAATTCTCTTCTTTTGTACTGAAAATAAAAACATTCATGGTAACCTTTACACACAGAACTTATTCCCTAAAGTTTTGTTTCTTGCCTATTGTCCTGAGTCTAGTATTTTCTAGCATCTGGAACATGACGTGTGTTGACGCGGATCCATTTGTTCTTTGAGAACAATTTGTGCTTTATGACAGGCATCACACTGGAGGCTGGGACCACATAGTCCCTGCTCTCCCAGTGACTTACAGTTTAGTCAGAGAGATAGACAAAGTAATTTCATGTGATGTGATATGATGTCATATAATTATAGGGGAATACGTGGCCAAGTATCATGGAAGAGATGGCCCCTCAACTAAGTCCCAAAGGACAAATAGAAAAGGAAGAAGGAAATTCCAGTCAGAAAGAGCCAAACAGACAGCCATGGAAATGAGAGACAGAATGTTTCATCTGGAAATGTGTCAACCTTTCTGTATGCCCAAAGCAGGAAGTGGAGAGGACAGGAGGCTGAGTGGGGAAGCAATGGGGAAGTAACTAAGCTATAAATCAAGAAGTAATTTGAATAAAAATCTTGGACTTTATCCTGTAGACAGTGGGGAAATGATCATAAAAGAGTTGCAACAGGACAAGACTGCTGTAGAATATGAGTACATTGGGAGGAATCAGGATAGAGACAAGGAGTTCCATAAACAAAGAGGCAGTCTTTGAGCTAGTAAACTATTGTGTAAAATTATAATGAGATAAAATAAAATCCTTTGGGCTCAACTGATTTTTTCTTTTTTTACTAACTGTTACAACTTTCTTACATTTCCTTTTACACATAGATAATTTAGGAATTGTTACAACATTACCATTTTAAATGTGCCTATATGGAAAGCATATTATTGTATCTTTTCAAAATCTAAGCTGAGATTCTCCATCTTACCAAGTGAGTTGAACCAATTCACATAGGTTTAATGATGTGTTAGAAATTATTTTTCACCTTTTCTTGTATTTTCTATTGTACATTTTTCCTGTTGTTTCTTCTGTCCCCTTCCTTTCTTACCTTCCATTGAATAGATTAAATTTTACTCTGCTAGTTTGAAAATTACATATTATGATTTTCATCTGGTCATTATCTCAACTTATTAAGACTTATTATTATATTTATTATTCATTTATTTATTTCCTGTAGTAATAGAATTCAAACACTTATCAATATTTATATTCCTCATATCCTGTTCATTTCCAACAGAAATGTTTACCAGGGTCTTTGTGGGTTTATTTCTGGGTTCTCAACTCTGTTCTAGTGGCCTGTGTGTCTGTTTTTGTGCCAGTACAATACCATTTTTATTACCATGGCTTTAGTATAGTTTAAAATCAGAGAGAATGATACCTCTAGCTTTGTCCTTTCTCAAAAGATTTCTTTGGCTATTTGGGATCCTTTGTGGTCCCATACATATTTTAGAATTACTTGTACCAGTTCTGTGAAATATACCATTGACATTTTTATAGGGATTGCAAAGAACCTGTAGATTGTTTTTGGCAGTATTGACATTTTAACAGTGTTGTGTTCCAATTATAAGAGTGGAATGTCTTTGCATTTATTTATGTCTTCAATGTCTTTTGTTAAGTGTCTTAACAGTTTTCAGTGTACAAGTCTTTCACCTCTTTGGTTAAATTTATTTCTAGGTATTTTATTCTTTTGATGCAATGATAGATAGTATTGTGTTTTCAATTTCTATTTTTGATAGTTTGTTATTAGCATATAGCAACACCACAGATTTCTGTTTATTGATTTTGTATCCTGCAACATTATTGAATTCATTTATTAGTTCTAACAGCTTTTTGGGCTAATGGTTTTTGTCATTCTGACTCCAAACACAAAGGAAACAAAGGCAAAAATAAACAAATGGGGCTATATTAAACTAAAACACTTCAGCTCAGGGAAGGAAATCGTCATCAAAACAAAAAGGCAACCTACTGGCCCTGGTGACTGTGGCTCAGTTGGTTAGAGTGTTGTCCCCTAAAGTGAAATATCATGGGTTTGATATCCAGTCAGGGTTGTGGGTTTGGTCCCCGGTCGGGGCACATTTGAGAGGCAATCTATCAATGTTCCTGTCTCACATCGATGTAGCTCCCTCTCCCTCTCTCCCTCCCTTCCTGTCTCTCTGAAATCCATAAGCATGCCCTCTGGTGAAGATTAAAAAAAAAAAGGGGGGGCAACCTACTGAATGGGAGAAGATATTTGCAAATCATGCATTGGATAATGGGTTAATATCCAAAATATATTTAAAACTTATACAACTCAACAACAGCAACAAAACAAACAACTCAGTTAAAAAATGGGCAGAGGGTCTGAATAGACATTTTTCCAAAAAAGACCTACAGATGTCCAAGAGGCACATGGAAATATGTTCAATATCACAAATTACTAGGGAAATGCAAATGAAAACCACAATGAGATATCACCTCACACCTGTCAGAATGGCTATTATCAGAAAGGCAAGAAATAATAAGTGTTGCAGAGGATGTGGAAAAAAGGGAACACATAAGCTGTTGGTGGGGCTATAAATTGTTGCAGCCACTATAGAAAACGCTACGGGAATTCCTCAAAACATTAAGAATGGAACTACCATATGATCCATCTATTCCACTACTGGGTATTTATCTGAAGAAAAAAGCACTAATTTAAAAAGATATTGAAATGCTTATGCTCACTGAAGCATATCTACACTAGCCAAGTATGGAAACAGCAGCCTAAGTGTTCATCAATGTGTGAATGAATAAAGAAGATGTAATATATGCATGGAACACTACTCAGCATTAGTAGAAATAAAAGCTCGCCCTCATTGCTGTGGCTCAGTTGGGCATCTTTCTGCAAAGTGAAAGGCCGCTGGTTCGATTCCCAGTCAGGGAACATGCCTGGGTTGTAGGTTCAGTTCCCAGTTGGGATGTGTACAAGAGACAGCACATCAATGTTTCTCTCTCACATCAATGCTTTTCTGTCTGTCTTTCTCCCCCTCTTCCCCTCTCTCTCTAAAACTAAATAAGAAAAATCTTTTTAAAAAGTGTTTAAAGGAATAAAATCTTGCCATTTGTGGTAACATGGATGGATGTTGAGAGAATAATGCTAAGTAAAATAAGAAAGAGAAAGATAAATATTATATAAAAGAAAGAGAAAGACAAACACTATATGATTGCACTCAGATGTAGAATATAAAAAAACAGAAAATGAACAAAACAAAAATAAACTCATAAATAGGGTGAATAGATACAGAGTATAGATCAGTGGTTACCAAGGAGGATGGGGTCGAAGGGTGGGCTAACAGGAGGAAGGATCAATTGTATGGTGATAGATACTATCTAGGCTTTTGGGGTGCCCACTCCGTAGTGTACACATATGTTAAAGTAGAATGTACATCTGAAACTCAGCTCTCCCTAATCATTATAGGCTCCCATATATATATAAAGAATAGATTATAGAGATCACTGTGAACAGATGAATCTGTAAGTCCTTGCCTCTGGAATAAAATCTTTTGGACAAACTTTCTGTTTAAAGCCATTTTGTTCAAAGCATTTTCTCCTTATGGCTCATTAAATCCTTCTGATTACATTAGGAGAAATTCTTTATTTTAGGGGTCATGTTACAATATTTCTGTAGCATCTGCTAATTTACAACTTCTGAAGAAAATGGATACGCTGGACTCAAGAGTAAAGCCTGCATAACAGCGAGCAACAGAAGCATCAGCCAGGGAGAGGAAAGAGGGATTGGCTCAGAGTTCATGAGCAGGGAGCCATGAAAAGTGGTCCAACTGGACTAAAAGTCAGGTGTCTCTGGTTCAAGATTTGCCACTATGTCACTTATATCCCTAGGACATGTGTTCTCCTCTAAAATCTCGGTGGTTGAGCTAGATGGTCTCTCAGGTAACTTCCAGCACTAAAATTCTATTATGTGGATGTTTGAAACCTCAGCTCCTAAATCCTGAAATCTAGAGGATTTCCTGTTTAAAATTTCCTATTATGGGACAACGGGTACAGAATTTCAGAGAAGAGAAATAACAGGGTGGGTCGATCAAGGAAACCTTCATGAAGGTGTAAAATTTAAGTCAGTATTGAAGAATTAGCAGGCATTTGAGAAATGAGTATGGTCAAGGGCTTAATAGTCAAAAGTACAAATATTTTTTCACAAAATATGGGTAGGCCTCATTCATTAGAGGAGAAAATTTATTATAGGTAGTATTGGGAGATAAAACTGGAAACGATAACTTGAGTAGATTTTGATGTATTCTGAATAGCAAGTAAAGGATCGTGCCAATCTGAATCTCTTGGAGACTTAGAGAAGGGAAAGGTGGCATTGTATATAAGATAATATGGTGATGAATAAGATGAATTGGAGCCAGAACTGTTGGCTAAGAAATCTGTAAGAAGACTGCCAAATTGCCTGGTTCTGACATTTTAAAAAATTTAATCTTTATTGCGTTTTTTTCCATTACCACTTAGTCCCCTTATATCCTCCTCCCCCCAGCAATCCCCACACTGTTGTCCATGTCCATGAGTCCTGATTCCTTTTTGTTCAGTCCCTCTACCCCTTAACCCCCCTACCCTTAGCTGTCATCCTGCTCCTTAAAAATTGAGGGTTTATGCTGCATAGAGGTTGAGCAGGGCACAGTTCCTCCAACAGTCAGAGAAAACAGAATCATTTCTGACTGCCCATCCCCATCTGGAGAACCTATAAAAAGGTAGATTTCCTTTCATTTAGGTAAGACTATATAGCTCTTTCTAATCATAAATCCCTCTTCTTAGTGGGTTTGAATGTGCAAGTGTGGGAGTAGAAGCAAGAGAGAGCTGGAATACTTCTTTGTAGAATAAAGAGAAAGTGTTTGGAGTTCTAGGAATTTAACAATCCTAGAAACAAGGTGTGAGAAGCAGAGAATGAGGGAAGGAAGGGAAAAGTGGGACACTAAGTAGGAAGGAGTGCCAATAAGAGCCCCTTAATAGTGGGATGTCCCATGAACATACAAAAATGTGATTGTACATTGTTTCCTATGTAATGCATTGAGCTTCAAAGTGACAAAACAACCATTTCCCCTTCAGAGTTTGGACTGATTTGGAAATAGACAGAGGAGTCAAATAGATCACCAAAATATTGGCTACGTCCATAGTGAAGTTGGACTAATAAAATGACTTGACCTAAAGCCACAATTGGGGCTTCTAATGCTTGTCTTCCAGTCTAGAACTCACAAAGATTTTCCCTCCATCACCCCCCAAACATAGTCTACAAAGCAGACACTTATCTGAGAAAGTAGAGAGGAAATCACAACCTCACATAAAGGGAAACTGGTTTCCAGATCTGCCTCTATAAGGCAGGATAGGAGGATCCTTACACACGTGTACTTAATACAAAGGAATCTAGAACAGAATAAGCACACCATGAGCAAGGAGATCAGAAGGAAAAAGAAGCAGAAATTAAGTTTCACACAATGAATTTCAGCCCATTTATACTCCAGGTTCTGTGCTAATAATAAATAACTCATAATAGAAATTCAGTGTTGCTTTGAAATTTAAAAAGAAGCTCTTTTCATTTTTTTTAATGTGAAAATATTCCAGATATAATTCCTTCTGTGAAATCATAGACCATATTCCTGCCTCAATAATAATAATCCAAATCCTCTTCTCATCAGAAGAGAAACTAGCTTTTATTACTATCTTAGCATGTTACTGACCCATGCCTCAAAAGTGCCATGATAGGGCCCTGACCTAGTAGATTAGTTAGTTAGAGCGTCGTCCCAACATGCCAAGGTTGTGGCTTCAATCTCTGGTCAGGGCACTTACAAGAATCAACCAATGAATCCATAAATAAGTGGAACAACAAATAGCTCTCTATCTCTCTAAAATCAATAAATTAAAAAAAAAATTTAAGTCCCCTGATATTGTCCTCTGTGTTGCTATAGTAATCAGAAATCTGACCACCCCTGAAGAATTCAGTGTTGTTCAATTAAATTCTTAGAGAAGAGAAGAATCTAGAATGGGATGTTAAAAGGAAAAAGAGCATAAAATCAATATCCCATTTTATCGACTTGGTGTATTCATTCTCCCTGTGAAGAATACAAGGTACTTCTCCTCTCACTGATAAATTAACATTGGAAAGTGAGGCAGGATAGTAAGAAGCTAGGAAAATTCCTGGGCAAGTGGAATGGGAAAACGGAGAGAAGAAAATTAAACATGGTTAAACAATCTGAATGACTAACAAGTGAAGCACAAGGCCTTATCTTCCCTAACCAAGGACACTTGAGAGAAAATGGTTTATACCTCTCCTCCCTAACCAGAGAATAAATAGCTTAAATCATCCTGGTTAGGGAAATTAGAGAACAGAGACCTAATTAATGCCATTTGTGCTAGCTAAAACCCAAGGACAGATGAAGTCAAAAACCCCATTAGAGCCAGACAGACCCCAGATAAAAGTAAAACAGTAAAGCTACGAAGGAATAATCTCAGACTCCCCTATATGCTCATTTTGATGTATCAGCATACTAAAAATGCACCTGGAAAACTGGTGAATATTCTGCTGAAACCCTACCCTAAGATTCTCACCCACGGAAGAGAGAAAAAACCCTCAAAAGAAAGATATCTGTGCATACCCATGTCCCTTATCAGGCATGAACTTTTTACTTCCTCCTAAACTCTAAGAGTCCCCATGAGACTAGCAACCCAGGGAGCAGCAGGCACTGGCAGCTCATCTCAGGTTCACCTCGCATCCTGTCTCCAAGTCCCCTTTTCTCCCACTTCCCAGTGAGCTAACAGCAGCCCCACCATGGCTCACTTCCTTCCCATAATGTTTCTAGGGAGTCAAAGCAGAGCACCGCCTAGGCTCTCTCCTGTCACTCGTCTACCCTAAGTCCTTCCTTGGTTTCACTCTCCCCAGCTTTAATAAACATACTCTCAAAATCGCCTGGACTCCTGTTGCCGAACCTTTGCTACACGAAGCCAAGAACTCACACTTCAAGCCAGCCTGAGACAGACCTGCCCTGGGCTGGTCCCTGTCTGGTAACAAAAGAGCAAATCTATTTCTTTCATGTCTCTTAGATAAGAGTGTTGTTACTCATTCAGTGTGAACACCACCATTCCTTATCACAGCAATAATATGCCTGTTTGGGACAGAAAGAGATTAGGGTGGGAAATTATTAATACAGTAAAAGGTAAGTTCTCCTAAGATCCTAACAGCTCACCTAAACTATTAACACTGTAATGGAAACTGTTACCCTCTAGAATCAATTTAAATAAACTTTATCAACTATTTTCCTTTTGGAGTTATGATCTGATAACTAAAATTAGCAAAAACTGTATTTTAAAGTTGAATAAAGAGTTTTATACATAATAAAAGTTTTATACAGAAATGATTCATAGTAATTATATTTATCAATTTATAAATATGGCATATATCAACCAAGAAATTTTATTAAAAAATAAAATAAAAATTAATCCAACCAAACATGAAGTTACAGTATGATATTTAAAGACACTAGGAGGAGCAAACAAATTGGCCTTACTATTAAATGTTTCAAATTTCCCCAATCTGATGTACAATTAAAAAGGAAATCAAAGCTAAATTAAAATACTAACCTATGTAGCAATAAATGTCAAATATATTTGTGAAGCAAATAGACTGTGCAAATAGTTATGTGATCTTGGTAGGTTACTGAAAGGCTTTGCGCCTCGGTTTCCTGTACTTGATTAAGATAATGTTTAGGCTTAATCTTGAAAGGCTGTGGTGAGGATTAAGTGAGAGAATCTCCGTGCTGGTTAGCACTAAATAAATATTAACTGTTAATATTATCCATTCTGCTTTAATACAAACCAATACACTATCTGCCTCTTTTCTTAAAAATTGTAGTTAACCCTCTACCAGACATTTTTAATATGCTTATATTAAAGCAGATTCCATTCATTCTTTACCAGGCAGGAGTTTTAAAAATTTTACTCTAAAACTTTATCAATCTTCTTTAATTTATCAAAGTATTTAAACTTTTCAGTTAATATTTCAAAGACATCTTACCTAATTTGATGTTATTTACATTTAATAATTTTACATTCTCTTCCATTATTTATACGCTTGGTAAATAATCTAAATAATAATTAAATTGCTTTGTAAAACTGAAAAACAACATTAGCATTACTGTTTCTATTCATTTCATTATAAAATTTTATTAATTTTCACATTGTACTCTACAGAAAATGCACAATATATGTCCATATTTAGGAAATTAACAAAAAATTAGAAAATATAGAAAAAACTTCCCGTCAAAAATGTGTATTTTATAAAAAGTTCTGATTATTTTTATTTTTCTGATCACTTTTACAGTACAATTAAACAGTTACATAATACTCACCTTTATGTAATCTATGACCTGTGATCGACCACACCTATTGCCTTAAGAATACATGTATATATAGAGGGAGAGAAGGTTATAGGAAATCCTCTTAATCAAGCCAACATTGAGGCTAAGAGCAACTCAAGAGGAGCAATGGTGTTATTCAGAAGCTTTGTCTTCCTCTTAGTCCTATACCTGCTGCAGGGGTCCAACACTTCCTTTGTTCGGCTGAACAGCAATGGCTACGAAGGCATTGTTATTGCCATAGACCCTGGTGTGCCAGAAGATGAAACACTAATTAAAGAAATAAAGGTAAGAAAAAAATGGGCTTTTCTCCTGTTTGAATTATAGAGAAGGAAAAAAAGTTACTAGTTAATAATTATTATGGAAATTTCTGAATGCTCCAGAATGTTTACAAGCAGATGTTGCAGTGAGGACAATGCTGGCATGGACAGTGGGAACTGAAGGCTTTACATGAAATTCTCCGCTTTTCAATGTAAAATCAAATACAAGGCACAGGGCTTCCCTGATCCTCAGTTTTTTCATCTGTAAATGAGTAGTTGGACTTATCTATTCTTTTTTTTTTTAATTTATTAACTTTTATTTGGGGGGGGGGTTATTGTTCCACTTCTTTATGCATTCTTTGGTTATTCTTGTATGTGCCCTGAGCAGGGATCAAACCCGCAACCTTAGTATACTGGGACAACGCTCTAACCAATTGAGCTACCAGGCCAGGGCTTGGACTTGTCTGTTGCTTAAATGATTATTGAATGCTTATAGCAGGACAACAGGGAATGCAAAGACTTTTCCCTCAGGCAGTGTACATTCTTTTCATATACAGGTAATAAAAACATGTAAAAATATAGCAGGACAGTTGGTAGTAAGTTGCTATAGAGTACAATAAATCAGCAAAAGGGAGTAGGCAGTATTGTTGGGGCTGGGCTAGGGGTGGGATAATCAGCGAAAGCCTTACTGTTAATGTGACCTAAGCAGAGACCTAACATGAGTGAGGGAAGAGCCCACTGAGAACCTGGAGCAGGGAATAGATGGTGCAGCAGCATGGAGGTGATAGCATTCTTGTTGGAACCAAGGATACAACTGTAAACAAGACAGCGGAAGGGTAAAAGAGCTGCCATTGGAGAAGCAGCAGGGCCCAGATCAGTGGAAAGCCTTGGGCTTGTACTCTGAGTGGGACAGGAATCTGTGGAAGGATTCCGAGCAGGGGAGAAGTGTACCTGTTCTAGAATCACTTTGACTGTAGTGTTGAGGAAACTCAGTAGAGGGCTTCCACTTGTCACTAATCCTGTATAAATTCTGCACAGCATAGAGGTGTAGAGGGATACCTGGTAGGAAGCTATTGTAGGTGAGAAGTGATGGTAACTAGGAAGAGAGATATTCCAGCAGAGATCATCTCTGTGATTCTGAACATATTCTGAAGGTATCACAGACAAATTTGTTGATGGTTTTGATGTATATGGAGTAGCGGAAAGTAGCAGGGAAAGATAGGAGTCAAAGAAGACTTCAAGGGTTTTGGCCTATCCACTTGGAAAGAGAGTATTATCAGCTGGGAAGGGGAAGACTTAAGTGATTATTTGGCAGCTGAGACATCAGGAGTAAGATTGGAACTTTTTTTATTTGAGATGCTTATTGAGTATCCTCAAAAATGGAGATAGGAATCAGAATTCAGAAGGAACATCTTGGTGGGGTTAAAAACTCGAGAGTCATCAGGGTGCAGATGAGATTTAACACTGAGAACAAATGAGTTCATTAGGCAGTGCAGACAGTGAAGAGAGAGCTCCCGGACTGAACTAAGGAGGGTATTTCTAAAGTGTCTTTCATTTGTAAGCATTCCTTGTAAGAAAGGTTGGTGTTACAATCTTTGTTTCCTCTGTCCCTGACACCAACATCTACTAACTCCTTATATTCAGTTCAGTGTCCTTGTGCTCCCTGTTTTAGCCTTCTGCAAGGATGTTGTTATCCAGTAGAAGCCAACAGGCACGACCTGAATTGTGAGCAGAGATTCTGTGGTTGCCATTTATCAGCCATTCTGTATAAGCTCTTGCAGCTTAGTGATGTTCACTTATTGATACCTTTTGAATGGCCAGGGAAAGGTAAAGATCCCTTTCCTAAAGGACAAAGCTTGAGCAGCAGTTAATATAGCTAAATCTGAATGATGGCTTCTTAGTGTCCCGGGACAGTAGATTAATTTCAAATACTCTGAACTTCCGAAATCAGTATTTGAAAGAATTAATTGTAGGGGGTAAAAAATTTGCTAAAATGGTCCTCTACTGAAAGTGTAACTGGAAGCTCAGTTGTTAGTAGACATCCCCAGGTTCACAATGTTTCCTGACATTCTCTCAGCCCCCTACAAGTTCTTTGCTTTTATAGTATCAGACAATCATGTAAAATACTATCATCCACATTATATAGAAGAGAAAACTGAGATTTGGAGAAATTAAATGATTATTCAAAGGTTTCTTAGGTAGCAAAGTCAGAATGGACACCCAGCACAGGGGCTCTGGATACTTACAGACCAGTTTGAGTTATGACTTGGGCAAGATGACAAAGGTCACCCTTTTCTTGTCAACTGGTGAACCAACATGTGGACAAAATGTACTCCTGGGATAATGTCTGGCCACAGAAAAATTTTGTGATGAAGTGATTAATAATTTATGGCCTGAGATGTCAATTATCAACTTTCTTTACTTCTGTATTCATGTGTCTTTTTAGTTTGAGAATACTTTTAGAAACACTGATATTTTAAACTTCTTTGATCCAACTAGAATATTATAGGAATTCTGAGAAATAATTTAGATTGTATATTATAGGAGTTCTGCTTGAAAAACCTGAAGGAACAGTTATTAGCCACCCTAGTATGCCCCAAGAGATCACAGACATCTGATATAGGGTTTAGGAAATAGCTCCATGACCTCAGAACATACCACTGCCCAAGGATATCCAAAATGCCATGGAGGCTCCAAAGTAAGTGAAATACCTTGGAGTTATACAATGTACAACCAACGTACACACAGCTGTATACAGCAATCCTACATTTCTAGTTGGTACCATAATTCAAACCACGAGGTATACCTTTTTATATTTTTTGAGATATAATTGGCATATTATATTAGTTTCATGTGCATGGTGTAATGATTTGATATTTATATATACTAGAAAACAATCACCAAAATAAGTCTAGTTAGTATCCATTACCATAACATAGTTTTTGTTGTTTTATTTTTTCTTTCTTTTTTGATCTCCACATATAGGTGAGATTGTACTGTGCTTGTCCTTCTCTGTCTGAGTTCTTTAACTTAGCAGAATGCCCTCAAGTTCCACCCATGTTGTCAGAAATGGCAGGATTTCCTTCTTTTTTGTGGGTCAATAATATTCCATCGTTTATATAGACCACATCTTTATCTAGTTATCCATTTAGGGATGCTTAGGTCTCTTCCATGGCTTGGCCATTGTAAATAATGCTTCAATGAACATGAGGGTACATATATCTTTTCAAATTAGTGTTTTCATTTTCTTTGAATAAATACCTGGTAGGGGAATTGCTGTATCAAATGCTGGTTTTGTTTTCAATTTTTTCAAGAACCTCTGTACTGGTTTCCGTAGTGACTGCACCAATTTACATTCTCATCAACAGGGCACAAGGGTTCCCTTTTCTCCATATCCTTGTCAACACTTATTATTTCTTGATAACAGTCATTCTAACAAGTGTGAAGTGATAACTCTATGTGGTCCTGCTTTGCATTTCCCTGATGATTAGTGATATTGAGCACCTTTTTATGTACCTGTTGACTATTTGTATCTCTTCTTTGAAAAAAATGTCTTTTCAGATCCTCCGTCCACCTTTTAATCAGTTCGTTGCTGTTGTTTTGCTATTATATTTGCTTTTGGTGTCAAATCCCCCCAAAATCACTGCCAAGACCAAATCAGGGAGCTTATGTTTTCTTCTCGGAGTTTTATGGTCTCAGGTCTTGCATTCAGGTGCATTTGAGTTAGTTTTTGTATATGGTGTAAGATAGCACCCAGTATCATTCTTCTATATGGGTCAGTCTAGTTTTCCCAACACCATTTACTGAAGACATGATTCTTGATGATATATATGTGGGTTTATTTCTGGACTTTTGGTTCTGTTCCATTGAACTATGTGTCTGTTTTTATGCTTGTACCATAGTCTTTTGATTACTAATGCTGTGTAGTATATTTTGAAATCAGGGAGCATAATGTCTCCTCCTTTGTTCTTCTTCCTCAAAATTGCTTTGGCTACCTGGGATCTTTTGTGTTTTCATACAAATTTTAGGACTGTTTTTTCTGTTTCTGTGAAAAATATAATTGGCATTTTGATAGGATTGATTAGAACCTGTAGATTACTTTGGCAAGTATGAACATTTTTTAAAAATATATTTTATTGATTATGCTATTACAGATGTCCCCATTTTTGTCCCTTTGCCCTTCTCTGCCTGGTACCTCCATTCCCTCCAGCAATACCCCCGCCTTAGTTCATGTCCATGGGTTATGCATATAAGTTCTTTGGCTTCTCCATTTCCTATACTATTCTTAACAAACCCTGTCTATTTTCTACCTACCAGTTATGCTTCTTAATCCCTGCACCTCTTCCCCCATCCTCCCCCTACCCCCTCCCTGCTGATAACCCTCCAAATGATCTCCATATCTATGATTCTGTTCCTGTTCTTCTAGTTTACTTAGTTTGTCTTTTAGATTCAGTTGTTTATAGCTGTGAATTTGTTGCCATTTCAATGTTCATAGTTTTGACCTTTTTCTTAAATAAGTTCCTTTAGCATTTCATGTAATAATGGTTTGGTGATGATGAACTCCTTTAGCTTTACTTTGTCTGGGAAGCTCTGTATCTGCCCTTCCATTATAAATGATAGCTTTGCTGGACACAGTAATCTAGGTTTAGGTCCTTGCTTTTCATCACTTTGAATACTTCTTTCCAGCCCCTTCTTGCCTATAAGATTTCTTTTAAGAAATCAGCTGATAGTTTTATGGGAAATCCTTTGTAGGTAACTCTCTGCTTTTTCTTGATGCTTTTAAGATTCTCTCTTTATCTTTCACATTTGGCATTTTAATTATGATGTGTCTTGGTGTGGTCCTCTTTGGGTCCAACTTGTTTGGGACTCTGTGCTTTCTGGATTTGTATGTCTATTGCCATCACCAAATTAGGGAAGTTTTCTTTCATTATTTTTTCAGATACATTTTCAATTTCTTTTTCTTCCTCTTCTCCTTCTGGCATCCCTATGATTTGGATGTTGGCATGTTTGGAGATGTCCCAGAGGTTTCTTATACTATCCTTGTTTTTTTTTGAATTCTTATTTCTTCTTGATGTTCTGGTTGAATGCTTATTTTTCCTTACATTCTAAATCAGAGATTTGAGTCCCAGCCTTATGCCCTCCACTGTTGGTTCCCTGTAGATTTTTCTTTATTTCACTTAATCTTCATTTCTTCCTTTGTCTTTCTTATATTGTTGCCACAGTCAGTGAGTTTCTGAGCATCCCGATCACCAGTGTTTTGAACTCTGCACCTGATAGTTTTATTATCTCCATTTCATTTAGTTCTTCTTCTAGGATTTTATTCTGTTCTTTCATTTGAGCCATATATCTTTGTCTCCTCAATTTGGCAGCCTCCTGTGGTTCTTTCTGTGCATTAGGTAGAGCTGCTTTGACTCCCTGTCTTAGTAGCATGGCCTATTGTAGAAAAGGCACCTGTAAATTGTGTGGGGCAGAGCCTCAGGTAATAACCAAGGAGGGGCAACCCACTTCACCACTTTGTGGCTCTGTGTGGGAGGACGGCTTGAAGAGGAGATGATGCCACTGCCTGGCTTCTAAAGGTTTGCCTGGCACTTGCCCTGTTTCCAGTCATGTCACTACTCCGCATATGCAACTAGTGCCCTTTCAGCTATTGCCCTGGTGCTGAATCCAGGAGAGGGTGGGTCTGCAAAGTATCTAAGTCCATGCGGGCCCTTTAAGCAGAGTCTCCTGAAAATCTTACAGTTTTTCCTACTACCCCAAACTGTGCCCCCTGGTTTTTCTAGCCAGAAGTTATGGTGATTTATCTTCCTGGTACTAGACACCTGGGCTGTGTGGTCTCGCCTAGGACTGGAATCACTTGCTTTCAAGGTATCCCTTGCTCCCGAGGTATCCCTTCTGATTTTATTCACCACCGGCGTGAATGTGGGACTGCCCATTCCAGCACTGCTGCCCCCTACCCTGTGCACACCGTGTCTCCATGCCTCTCCACCATCTCCGTGTCTCCCCCCTCCTACCTGTCTGGTTGAATGTGGCTTCTTTAAATTCTTGGTTGTTGGACTTCCATACAGCTTCATTTTTTGACAGTTCTGGGTATTGTTTTGAGGTCTAGTTGTAATTCTTTCTGTGGTTGCACAAGGAGGCAAAGCACGTTTCCCTATACCTCCATCTTGACCAGAAGTCTGAACATTTTTAATGCTATTGATTCTTTTAATCCATGAGTATGAAATATCTTTCCATTCATTTCTATCTTCTTCAACTTCTTTCATCAATGTCTTGTGTTTTAAGTGTACAGTAATTTTACCTCACTGGTTAAAATTATTCCTAAGCATTTTATTTTTTTTAGAATTGTAAATGGGATTGTTATCTTAATTCCCCTTTCTGAGAGTTCACTACTAATGTATAGAAATGCAACATATATTTTATATTGGTTTTGTACCCTACAACTTTACTGAATTCCTTTATAAGCGCCAACAGTTTGGGGGAATTCTTTAGGGTTTTCATATATAATATCACACCATCTCCAAATAGTGACAGTTTGACTCCTGCCTTTCTGATTTCAATGCCTTTTATTTCTATTTCTGGCCTAATTGCTCTGGCTTGACTTCCAATACTGTGTTGAACAAAAGTGGCAAGAGTGGGCATCCTTGTCTTGATCCTGATCATAGAGGAAAAGTTTTCGTGTTTTCACCATTGAGTATGATGAGTCAGGAAAAGGGCATTAAGAGTTCCCTTGATGTTAGGTGTGGACCCCTCATATATGGCCTTTATTATGTTGTATGTTCCTTCTATACCCACTTTGTTGAGAGTTTTATCATAAAACAGTATTGAATTTTGTCAAATGTTTTTTCCGCTTCTATTGAGATTATCATATGATATTTATCCTTTATTTTGCTAATGTGGTGTATCATGTTGTTTGATTTGCAAATGTTAAACTATCCTTGCATATCTGGAATAAATCCCACTTGATCATGGTGTATGATCATTTTAATGTACCATTGACTTCAGTTTGCTATTAGTTTCTTGAGAATTTTTGCATCTATGTTCATTAGGGATTTTGGCCTGTAATTTTATTTTCTTGTGGTATCCTTATCTGGTTTGGTATCAAGATAATGTTGTTCTCATAAAATGAGTTTGGAAGTGTTCCTTCCTCTTCTATTTTGGGAAAGTTTGAAAAGAACTGCTATTAATTCTTCTTTGAATGTTTAGTATACTTCATCTGTGAAGTTGTCTGGTCCTGGACTTTCATGGGTGGGAGGGGTTGATTACTGATTTAATCTCCTTACTAGTAATAGGTTGGTTCAGATTTTCTATTTCTTCATGGTTCAGTCTTGGTATAGTGCATGTTTTTAGAAATTTTTTACATTTCTTCTAGGTTGTCCAATTTGCGGGCATATCATTGTTCATAGTAGTCTCATAATTCATTGTTTTCTCTGATATCAGTTGTAACTTTCCTCTTTCACTTCTGATTTTATTTCAGTGTTCTCCCTTTTCTTCTTGGTGAGTTAAACCACCATATATATTTTTATCTCATAAGCACAGAAAGAGCATCACTTCAAGCAGAAGGTAACAACTCATTGAGACATAAATATACCAAAACAAAAAAGAAAGGGGAGATATCCTTAGGGAACAAGTAGAAAATTCTTTCATCTGCTTTAGGCCAGTGATGATGTAACCTGCAATCTACCTTGGGAGCTCTCAACACCCTTTTCCTGACTCTCAGCTAGTCCTCTGGGCCTTCCGTTCTTGGAATTAATGGTTCTGTTCTCTTCAATACATATGGGTCAGCACACGGGCCTATCTTCAACAGAAAAGAAAAAAAGAGAGCCCTAGAATTCCTGAAGAAGCACAGTTCTATTCTGGCCCTATACTAGGCTAGTAAGTACCATGGATAAGAGCCTGCCTCAAAAAGAACAGCAATATAGACTGGGATGTTGCCAGCAAGATGAAGTGGTTGGCATCATCATCTAGCACCTAGGATCTCTGTTATTCAGTGGGTTTGATCATGTTGATTGACCATAAAGCCCTTTCTTCCATCTATTTCCCCCATAGATAGTAAGGTCTAGGGTAGAACTATTTCTGTTATTAATCATTGTATTTTGGGGTTCAGGACACTGAAAAATATGGGATGACATTATTTTCACCTTGAGAGCAAAGCAACAAGTTCTGTCTATCTATGATCAAAAAGCTCTACCTCTACTACAAATTTTTCCATCACCCCACCTGCAGGCTCCAATACAACATAGCTGCTTCCTCTGCTGGGGGAATGCGTGTGTAATGAAAAACCTCTCTTCTGACCCATGCCTACAGAATGCTCTAAGCTTGCATTAATTAATACTGTTCTCTGCTAATTTATAATCAGTAATGCTATTAACAAGTTTTACAACTATGTGTAGAGCACTTCATAACTTATTTCCTATTTACACCAACTTTAAAGATAGGTAGTAATAATTCATATAAGAAATGAGGAAACTAAGCTTCAGAGCATTATATAAACTGGCCAAGATCTGTCAGCCAGAAACTGCTAATGCCACCACTGGGCCAAGTAGGTGATTTTAAAGTCTATGCTCTTTATCATATTATGCAATTTCTCTTGACACCAAACAGAAACATTTGCCTTTTGATGAAGAATTATACTCAAAACCTTTAAGCGTGCAGGATTAAGCTATAAGTTAGGATTGAAAGGTGATAGAGTTGGAATTCTGAAGCAGAGCCTCTGCTCACTAGTCAGTTGCTTTTTCTAACCACGCTCAACCTGCAAAATGCCTGTGATGAACCTCTGCTCATTTAGCTCACTCTCACTTGGCCATCCTCACATATTTTTTCATTTTATAACAGGACATGGTGACTAAAGCTTCTACCTACCTCTTTGAAGCCACACAGAAAAGATTTTTTTTCAAAAACGTATCAATATTAATTCCTGAGACATGGAAGGAAAACTCTCAGTACAAGAGACCAAAACATGAAAGCTATGAACACGTAAGAGTCAAAAACCTTCTCTTAAAATATTATATTTTCTGGTTCTTCTCCACTGTGCTGCAAATTTTTTCAGCGTTTTCCAGTCTAAATGTTATCATTTGTATTTCTAATGTTTTAAAAATCTTTTTAAACATTCTCAGGCTGATGTTTTAGTTGCACAACCTACCCTACCAGGTAGAGATGAACCATACACCAAGCAGTTCAAGCTTTGTGGAGAAGAAGGAGAAAGCATTCATCTCACCCCTGACTTTGTACTTGGAAAAAAGCAAGGAGAATATGGACCAACAGGTAGGAATGTAGGTTAACATATATTTTGCGATGATTCCGAAAAGCAGCTGTGTTCCCAGGTTAAGTGTACAAGTCTCATAGCTCTCCTACTTATTAGCTGTGTGACCTTCGACAAATGAGTTAGCCTCTTTGAGCTTATTTCCTGTTTAAAAAAAAAAGGTAAATAGAGGAGTAACTAGTTTATAGAACTGTTGTGAATGTTAAATTAGATAATCCATGTAACTACTCAGTAAAGTGTCTACAGAGATTTGAACACAGAACAACAATGATAAATCTTTTTCTTACAAACCATAGTTTTCCAATCTCAATTCTCCAGTTCTCCACAGCTGGATAGTAATCAATCACATGCTGCCTTGGTGGAGAGCAAATGCATGAAAAGCTGAAAAACAACAAGATGACAGTTCTTGGCCCAGAGAAAACACTCATGGGCTGCTTTCTTGATATTATTGCTGATATTATTATTTAACCTATTTGGTTGAACTAGATGTGCCTGTCCGTTAGTGATCATTTTTACCTATAAAAATGGTAATTTCATCTAGTTCAATCTAAAAGTTAAGATCATTGTTTTAAATGAACTAAAGCACATTATTTCACATGTCACTACACAGGAAAACATTCCTGAAACTACATACCTCAAGATTACCGCTCCTTCTTCCATTGTCCATTCAATGAGCATTCATTAAGTCCCTCATTTCTGTCACTCAGTTAGCTCTGGTTCTCATCGTTACCTGCACCTGTTTCCCACCCCAGTCTTGAAAGATCTATCATCTCATCCATCCCATTCCAATCTTAATTCTCCCGCATACTTTAGTCTAACCATGTTTGTTCTCCTTGGCACCTCTAATCTTGTGCACCCTTATAGCTTTAATTTTTCCCTACCTGACGTGTCCAGCAAAGCGTAAGTAGCTCAAGTCCCTCAGCATTTTTATCCTTATATTTCATTCAACTTTCCAAATCCTCTCTACTGAATTCCTTGCTAGTTTCCATTTACTCCTGTTAAAGTTTCCAAGATTGTGAAAGAAAATTACAAAATTATTTGGTATCATTACAAAAACACATTTTTCAAACTTAGTGAAGCCCTCAAAGCTAGCCAACACCATTTTACTTGCCTCTTCTCAATTCTCTTTCTCATTCCTCAGGAGCTATTTTAAAACTTCTACCATTTTTCTCAAGATCTCCAGCCACTTCATTCAATATCATCAATCAACAGATGCCTTGACTGAGAAAACAGAACCCCTTCCTTTTTCTTCTCTACGTCCAAACTCAGGCCAGCCTCTACTTATCTTAAATGAAGAGGATTGTCTCCAGTTTTTAGGATAACATCCCCACTTGAGCTCCTGCCCTTTTCTCATACCCCTCACCTCAGACCTATTCCATAACTGGCAGTTCTCCCCCTCACTCTTAGACAGAAGTTTCTCCTATAATGTTTTACATGTGTTTGTGAAAAACTCACATTCTGAAAAAACAATGTTCTAACAACAACGCAGCTCTTGAAAAATAAGATTAAGTACACAGTCCTCAAGATATATGTAATTTGTAAGAAAATGATAACAGTAACAATAGGTACCATTTGAACCATCCTAGCAGTAGCTCAGTTTGGCTGGAGACTACCATCACCGTAGATATTAAAAGTACACACACAAAGAGTGGAATGCTATCAGAAATGAGAACAGGGCTAATGGGAACTGAGACAATGACATACTTTGTATTTCCAACGTCCTGTTCTCCATTTCATTTTCCTTGAAGTTTTCCTAATATTAATAAAACAAAAATTCTACTTGTCTTTTCTTCCAGCAAGCTGTGGATTTGCTTTTATTTTCCCATGTACCCTGAGATTCTTAGAAAAAATTTTTTATTCTGACTCCCTCTCTCTAAGTTTATCCTAGTAAAGGAATATATCTTACTCATTTTATATTTCCTAGTACTTAGTGTAGTGTTAAGTATATAATTAATAGTAATTATTTTCATATAATTAACGCTTTTATGTGCTAAGTAATATAAATTAATTACTTCATTTAGTTATCCTCAACATTATATATGATCTATAGCAATCGATCTTTTTTTTTTTTAAATTACCAATTCTCCTAAGGAACATTTAGAGACATTTTTAACAATTAATTGCAATCTTAATACCACAAATTTTACACATCTGTTCGTGTTGTTCATAGGAGTGAACTTCGTAAAACCAAAAACTACTGTAATATCTAAGATTTTTTGTCCCCCATCCCTAAGAACCAAAACCTAAAGTCCAGTCTATTTCACCCATAGAATATACATACACACATAATAACTTTTGTTGATTTCATGTGTTGTAGAATTAAAAGATAATATATACCATATTATAATTCAAGACAATATTATATGCTTTTTTACAAACAAATATAAATATTGGCAGTTACTTAAAACCTAAATATAATTAGAACATTTCTTAAAATACATGAAGGACAAGTTTTATCACTTGAATTATGATCATGTATTTGAAATATTTTCCTACAGGTAGACTGTTTGTCCATGAGTGGGCCCATCTCCGCTGGGGAGTGTTTGATGAGTACAATGAAAAGAAGCCTTTCTACAGTGCTTCATCAAAAAAAATTGAAGCAACCAGGCATGACCATTTAAATTTTCTTAAATTACTTCAGGCTGTAACTTTCTACTTTTCCTAGTTTGACGTATTTGGAATACCAATCATTCATTTTGTCCCAATGCAGATAATAGACGCTCTACGACAAAACAGTGCTTTTCTGGGGGGTGGGGGAGTTGTTTTGTTTTGTTTTTAGAAAATGTATCTCCAAGGAGCTAATTGCCCATTTAAAATACAGCTGACCTCAGGAACATTTGGAAGCCAAGGCGACATATTTTTATACCTGTGCACCACAGCTGCCAGAACTCATTTACACTGAAGTTCTGCTCTGTGTAAAGGATTGTATTATATGCGGAGAGGTCAAAAAAGTTTACACTAAATAAGAATGAAAAAAATTGTTAATAAATAGTGGTAACTTCTAGCTGAGTAAAAAAACAACCAGCTTCAGGAAGACAAACAAGAATTTCTTAGGATTTATAAAATTCATTTTAATATAACAATCAAAATCACAGTTAGTAAAAGACAATCCTTTTGGTTCTGAGGTCAAGAGAACAGAATGGATGGAGAAAATCTATCTAAAATTGAGTGTCATCATTTTACTCAAACTTAGATGCCCTGCTGGGGCTGGGGACTTATTAAAAATGTACAAACTCAAAGATACATGATTTCAATGAAGGTCCTTTATCAGCTAATAGCACCAGTTTCAGGACACATATTTTAAAGAGTGTTACATTGATTACATTTGTTTACATCATATTCCCCCTAAATGTCTCGTTTCTACTGCAGAAAATTCATCATGATTGTTAATATAGATAACATTATATTCACTGAGTTTCGGAGCAGTAGAAGCATATATATATATGCAGGAGACTCCCTAAATGGCTGAATCAAAGCTAGTCATTGTTTCTTAAACATGAACTGGAAACACATTGAGAAGATGGGATATATTCACATTGCAGCATGTTTGTTGCAATTACTGCCACCTGTGGCCAATTCCATGCAATAAAACATATATATAAAGTGCCTCCACCATCCTTTACTGTCCTACCTACACAGTACCTCAGTCTTTCCTTCAGGCTATATTTCACTTTGAATAAAAATGCTTCTTGACTAATCAAAACACTTGTAGTTATGCCACATTGCATTCTTTTGGAGATATCTTCTTTTAAAAAAACCTATGAAGAACAAGCCAAGGCGGTACCAAGAGTAAATGGTTTCACAAGTTGCCTTGCCCAGATGCCTGCAAGGCACTTACTACCACAAGGCTATACCAGGAGAGCTGTTTGGAAAAGGGGAGCCTCCAGCCATTAGTGCAAGCAGGTCGGCAGCCACCTTCATCTTCCGCGGGCAGCTCAGCCACTGCATACCCTGGAGATACCACTTAAAATCTCCCTCTGAAATTTCTCGGAAAATTGCTCTGTTAGAAATCCTTAAACTTTGCTGTCAAATAAAAATAAAAACCTTGATGTAAAGATCCTTGTAAATAGAGGCACTTAGGATTTTCAAAAAATGGTAATGGTTAGGTTGCCTCGAAGACTAATTGTCACATATTTATTTTCAGGTGTTCCACGGGTGTCACTGGTGTAAATCGAGTTTATAAGTGTCAAGGAAACAGTTGTGTACCTAAAAGATGCAAATTTGATTCTAAGACACAACTCTATGAAAAAGATTGTCAATTCTTCCCTGATAAACATCAAACTGAAACGACATCCATAATGTTTATGCAAAGTATTGATTCTGTAAGTATGTCATACTTCATATTGTATATTTATAATCAAAGTACATGTTTTCATGTTTACAAAATATCTGTGTAGGTGACCTGAATGATTAGATGTATTGATATAGAATTCTTTGAATATTGACTAGCTCATAGTAAGCACTCAACTAGTGTTACTTATTATTACTATTATTGAAAACCCACCTTACTATTATGATTCCTCAATGAATCACATTTCATTAAATAAACAGCATATCTGCAGAGCAGATTTTTTATTTTTATCAAAGTTTTAGTTAAAGTTTTAAATGCATTATATATAAAACTTACTCTTTTCATTTTATTAACCTTTTAGGTTGTTGAGTTCTGCAATGAAAAAACCCATAACCGAGAAGCTCCAAGCCTACAAAATGAAAAGTGCAATCGCAGAAGCACCTGGGAGGTAATCAGCAGTTCTGAGGACTTAAAAAACACCACGCCTATGGTCGGATCACCCCCTTCACCTGTCTTCTCGTTGCTGCGGATCAGAGAAAGAATCGTATGCCTAGTTCTTGATAAGTCTGGAAGCATGGGGGTAAGTTCATGGGCCTACTTTTCCTAGATACAATGACTTGTTGGGAGGTGGCGAGGTGAATACCTAAGAACACTCAGAACACTGCCTTCCCCTGGGCTGTTAAATTGCATGGTGGCCTAAGTCCCATCATGTCCTGTGACCATGACCTCAGGATGGGCAGTGACTATTGTAATGAAAAAAGGATGGCAATAGAGTTTTAAAGTCCTAACCTGAGAGTCTCTTTCTTTTTCCCCAGAAAATGGAAGCTTTACTTAGGAGGACTTTTAGGCCCATTAGTAAAGATTTAGTTAAAAGATCAGAACAGGAGACTGAAACATGGAAGTGCTTTCTCATCTACCCCCTTTATCTACTGGAAATACTTGACAGACATAAGGATTAAGTGGATTGCTGAACTCCACTCAGGGTCAATCTTATTTATCATCTATATCAATGACCTCTTAATGATCAAAGATACAAACAAAAAGCATCAGCATAAGGAAAATTTAGATTCAACCACGTATTCCTTCTACTGTCATTTAGCAAATGGTAGGCATGGTGCTAGGCTCTAGCCATGAAGACCCATCTCCTTGAAGTGTTCACAGTTGCACAGAAAAAACTTTCCCTTCCCCATTCCTCATTAACTCATACTCCTCCTTCAAAATCTGGTGCAAGCACCCACCTCCCCCAGGAGAGGGACTGGTCTTCCAGGCTGGGCTAAAGGCCCTTCTACTGGTCTCCCACAATAAACTGTGCAAACCTCTATTATTGTATATTATATTGAAATTTATATTGTATATTGAATTCAAATTATATTGAAATAATGTATTGTATATTATATTGAAAAAAGGAGCCCCCCTGGTACTTGGAACCATATCTTCTAGGAACCATGTCCTCTAGTACTTGCAGTCATGTCTTATTCATCTTTGTTTCTCTTTTTTCCTGGAACAAGGTTTACCACATATAGGTGCACAGTAAGTAATTATTGAAATAAATGGACTACAAAAGAGCTGACATAATGTGATAAGGCACCCAGAAGGATGGCACGTTTGAGATAGGACTAAGCACACTGAGATCAGAAACAATGTATTCAACAAATGGGGGGCTGTGTGGTTCCTGGAAAGGGCAGAGAATTCACAGTAGCACAGGCTTTCAGAAAGAGCATCAGTGCTAAACACCAGCACATAGAAATATTCTTGGAAGTGTCACTGGGGAGAGATGACAGAGGCAGGTTTAAAGGTTAAGCAAAGTGGCAGAAAGAGCCCTCAAAGATGGGGATGTAGAAGTTTCTCACTGTGATCTGGATCTAGGGAGTTCAGAAGAAAATCTGGGCAACTAGTACTTTAAGGGGGGGGTACTACAGGTAAGTCAGAGTTGAGAGACTAGAAAAGACAAATGTATGAAGAGACTTACATCCTGGGCATTCACCTAGGTAAGAGGGATGTGAGTCTTAATGGGTTCCCAGAGGACCAATTCCAACCAATCCATTGGTGGGGAGATGGTAGGGACAGGTTAGGTGCAGAAGGGGTAGGAACAGGGGCTCTCAGAATTTAGCTGCAGCTCAAGAAGGTTTTAACTTTTAAGTTGTCTATTCTCCAATGGATGGGGAAATTTCAACCTCTAGTTGGAATCCTGATAATCTGGTTTGATACCATGGGACCTAGGAAGTGGTTTCATCTTCATACCGCAGGGCTGATTATGAAGTCTCTAAGGTGTGACTCATCGCTCCAACAATCCCAACCCTACCCCTGAACCCGCACCTGTACTTTGGGTGCTAAGCAGCCCAGAATCACTTCTGGTTAAAAGTCTATGTTCCTTACTATACTCTATGTGTTCATAGTGCACTGAAAAATAACTATATTTTTAATGTTATCAATTTAAATGCTGCTTTCTTTAATAACACCAATGACTAATAACAGAAATTACTAATAATATGAAAATTCTTAATAGATTCTGTTTACTCATTTTATGTAAACTGCTATTATTTTCCTGTCAAAACCACTTGGTTGTTTTTCTTGTCCTTGTTTATTCAGGATTCTGACCGCCTAAATCGAATGAACCAAGCAGCAAAAGTCCTGCTGCAGATCATTGACAATGGACCCTGGGTGGGAATGGTGCACTTTGATCAAACTGCCTCCGTTAAAAGTCAGCTAATCCAAATAGTAAGCACCAAGGAAAGAGACCAGCTCTCGGATCTCTTGCCTAAAGCAGCTGCTGGGGGAACTTCCATCTGCGCTGGAATTAAATCAGCATTTCAGGTGAAATTCATACCGAATGTATAATTTGCTTGGATTTTTGAAAAGATTTTATTTATTTGTGTTTAATGAGAGTGGAAGGGAGGGAGAAACAGAAGGAGAGAAACATCGATGTGAGAGAGAAGCATTGATGAGAGAGAAAAAAACATCGGTTGCCTCTCCTATGCACCCCAACCTGTCTCCAACCCACAACCCAGGCATGTGTCCTCACCAGGAATCGAACCAGTGACCTCTTGCTCTGCAGTGCAACACCCCACCAACTAAGCCACATCAGCCAGGGCTGTTTGGTTTTTTATTAATGGGACATTTTTCTATTAGTGCTGCTGCACATACTTGCTCACTAATTTTAACATAATTAGTTCACCTGATTTTCTTAATGGATCAGTGAAACAATGAATAGCCTGATGGATAAATACATTTACTATAAAAAGGCCACGGGCGCATAAGTCCAACAAAGTCAGGGACATTGTTTTTTGTTTGTTTGCTTCTTTGTGTTTTGTTTGTTTGTTTGTTTTAACCTTGCAATACTCAGTGCTCAATAAATGTTAGTTAAAGAAGCATGATTGGGCAGCAAAAGTCATCAACTTTTAAGGCAATGAAACAAGCTATATGGTACTATTCCACCTTGCGCCAATCCTTATTTCAATTTCCATGACATCCAGTTACAACAATAAGACGTTTACCTATCAAAGCAGATGTAGCAGGGACTGTAAGTCACAAGGTAAGGAACACTGGTGACAATATGAATTCTGACATCAGAGTCCTGACTGCTATTTACCAGCTATGTGATCTTAGGCAATATTTTTAGTATCTCAGTGCCTTATCTACAAAATATAGTCACATAAGAATGTCTAGCTCATAGGATTAATATGGGAATTAAATGAAATAATATATTCACATACGAGAAAAATATTACATAGTAAATATATAATTCACATCTATGATCATAAATCTTATTTTTCTAAATTTTCATCTTGAGCTTATAATTAATATCAAATGTGTCATTTTCCTGCTCAGAAATCTTCACTCTCTCCTCACTCTCCATCAGATTAAGTCTGAATTCCTCAGTCTGATGTTATTCAAAAGTCTCCCAACCCCCTCAATAAAACTGCTCTCATCTCTCTTTCCAGCCTTTTTTCTCATGTCTCCCTTTCCGATGCTCTATGCTCTAACCAATCTACTGCACACATTGTCGCCTAAGCCCACCATGTACTAACAGCCTCCGTACCTTTACACAGGCAACTCCTCTACCTAAAACGTTTCCTTTCCATGCTTGCAAGCCAAGATTCCACCAGTTCTTCAAAATCTTTACCCCTTCTTGCTCCATTTCCTGTTTTCCCAAAACTATGAAATCTCTCTCATTTATGAATTGGATAACATTTTAGTGTAACCTTCTAACATGAAGTCTTAGGTTAAAACTCCTGTTATCACTTACTTAGCTTTGTGACAGTAAGCACGATCCTTCATCTCTGTAGTCATCAATTATCGCATTGGTAAAATGGGGAAATAAAAGCTGGTGCATAGGGTTTTTCAGGTTTTAATTTGTTCAAGATACACTTATTATAGAAAGGAGGGGGCAAACATGTAATATGTTATAATTTATTCAGCATATATTTATGTGCCAAGCAAAGCTTCTCTGTTCTTGTGCTGCATATGATTTCAGTAAGGAACTGATAATACGTAGATAAATAAACGAATGGAAACAATAATGGTAGGTTGTGAAGACAGTGTTGTACGGAAACCAAGCTGAATGATGAGATAGTGTAACTGGGAAGGCAAGGGCACTGACTGCTGTAGGTGGAAAGGCCATGGAGACTGTCTCTGAAGGGTAACAGTTAAGCTATGATTTGAAGGACGAGAAAGAGCCATTGGTTCAGGCAGAGGGAGAAGTGCAAAGCCCCTTAACAAAGAGGCGGAAAAGAACTGGATTATTCTAAGAACTGATAAAGCTAGTGGCAGTGGAGTTTGACAAATGAGGAGGTATGAAATGTAGTTGTCGGGTAGATAATGGCTTGACCTTTCAAAGATTAAAAATATAAGAAGTTTTTATTTTGAGCACAACAGAAAGCTACTGGAGGGTTTTAAGTATCAGAGATTGATCAGCAATTCATATTTTAAGAAGATGACTCTGGTTGCCTGTATAAAATAAACTGTAGGGAGTAGGGGCCGTAGTAGGGTAGTGGTCCAGTAGTAGGGACAGATTGGGAGTTTGGACTTGAATTAAATTACACATTGTATAAAATACATTTAACACTTAGCAAATGTTTCAGAAAATGTAACACTATAGTACTGTGTTGTTTCTCTTGAACTATAGAATATATTGTCATTGTCAATCATCTCTATATATCCTCAGTCTCTCCTCTCTATCTCAATAAATATTTTTTATTTTAATCTTTATTGTATTTTTACATTATCTTTTAGTCTTCTTATACTCCCCCTCCCCAAGCAATCGCACACTGTTGTCCATGTCCATGAGTCCTTTTTGCTCAATCTCTCTACTCTATAACCTCCCCTGACCACTAACTGTCATCAGTTCTCCATATACAAGTCTGTCCCCATTTTCCTTGTTAGCTCGATTTGTTCATTAGATTCCACATATGAGTGAAACCGTGTGGTATTTGTCTTTCTCTGATAGGTTTATTTCACTCAGCATGTTCTCCAGGTCCATCCATACTGTCACAAAGGGTAAAATTTTCTCCTTTTTTACAGCTGAGTAGTAATCCACTGTGTAAATGTCCCATAGTTGTTTTATCCACTCATCTACTGATGGACACTTGGGCTGCTTCCATATCTTGGTGATTGTAAATAATGCTGCAGTGAACATAGGAGGGCTTATGTTGTTTTGAATCAGTGTTTTGGTTTCCTTCAGATATATTCCCAGGAGTGGGATCGCTGGGAAGGGTAGATACATCCATTTTCAATTTTTTGAGGTACTCCATACTGCTTTCCACAGTGGCTGCACCAGTCTGCATCCCCACCAACAGTGCAAAAGTGGTCCCCTTTTCTCCACATCCTCACCAGCATTGATTGTTTGTTGATTTATTGATAGCCATTCCAACAGGCGTGCAGTGGTACCTCATTGTGGTTTTAATTTGCATTTCATTAATGATTCAATACATATTTTTAAATTTCATTCCATTCTTGCCAGGAATGCAGGAACCATGTAGTTCCTGTTGAATCCCCAGCTGCCAAGGCAGTGACTAACACATATTCAGTGCTTAGTGAATAGCCAATACAAGACAGGAAGAGGTGAGGAAAAGAGAAATCTACTTCATCTTTGGATCTTCATTTTGCAATGAAATGTATAGAGGGAATGTGATGGTGATGCAGTAATTGCATAAAAGCATCTCCTATTTCTCAGTCCCAGTTTACAAGGGATTTTTACATTCCGAACTCTTTTTTGCAAATCTATACACACCTCCACTCCAAGTCCCTGAAAGTCACTGATAAACCTGTCGGTTTTTCCTCTTGGCCTGCACTGAATTTCTCCACATGGTATACTAAGAAGCCACTACCAATTAAACCTGTCAGAGAAGATGAAATACAGTTGCTCTCCTATGACTAATTCTCTTTATGCTTTTTTACAGGAGCCTATATTCAGAAATATGAGTGTAAACTGTTTGGCTTTATAGGAAAAGAGTTCAAGCCACAAATACAATTCCATCTCAATAAACATTAATTCATATATTCTCTGAATACCACCAATATACTTTTGTGCTTATTACTTTTAGATGTAAAATAAAGGTTATATAACAAGATCCCTAACCTTGACCTGTTTGGAACTTTCTATATCTTTTCTCCATAAGCATAGTGAGGGTTCCCTAATTTCAAGTCATTAAGATGTTTTTGATGTTCAAGTGGTTTCTTAATGCATTTAGCTCTCTATGCAACAGATTTTATATAATGAAGGCTTGTCAGAGCGAGGTCTGGTCAAAGAAATGAGAAATATTTAACGCCACAATCTGCAATTACATTTTAGCACCTGGTTGACCTGACTTCCCCAGACTGAGATGTCATTGTTCTTTAACCCAAGTAGGACATTCCAAAGCCCTGCTCACATGTAACTTCTCTTGAGCAAATATTCCCTACAGCAGGTGGACAGAAAATACAGTCATGTTTAACTCCCCTTAGAGGTTGTTGACTGCAGATTCTGTAATTTGAAAATAGGAGATTTTCAAATCTCCTTTTTCCTGCATATTTTTATTTATTTTCTCTGTACATCTTTTTCTAATTTCCTGTAAGTCTACTTCATCTAGGAATACTTTGTAATCATGCTCTGATTATGTTTACAGGTAATTAGACAACATAACTTCCAAACAGATGGATCTGAAATAGTGCTGCTGACTGACGGGGAGGATAGTTCTTCAGGGACTTGCATGGGTGAAGTGAAAGAAAGTGGAGCCATCATTCATTTCATTGCTTTGGGAGAAGCTGCTGATAAAGCAGTCACAGAGATGAGCAATATAACAGGTAAAATGTGGCCTATATAGTCCAGTCCTTTAACAGCAATGCATAAATGTGGAGACCGACAACTCAATTTCTTCTAAGCTCTGAAGGCACTGTGCCAGGAGCTAGGGACCAGAGGGTTTTCAAGGTGCTCAGAGTCCAGCTGGCTAGCGCAACAAATAAATCTACTAATCAGGTAGCATAATCAGATATCATTCCTCCATAACAGGGGGTCTATATACAAGACAATCACTATGTAAGCAGGGGAAGCCATTATTTCTCCCAGGATTGTATAAGTCAGGGCAAGAAGGCATGGGAGGCCAGGTGACTTCTGAGCTGGGCCTTGAACAAGATGTTGAACTTCTCTGGAGGAAAAGGGATAGAAAAGATGATCAGGGCAGAGTAGAAACAAATCATGTTGAGAGGACAATGCGAGGCACATGGAGGGATAGCAAGGGATCCATGAGACCAAAGTTTACCCAGGCTGCAGGCACAGGGGCAAAGGGGGTTTAATACAGGCTCAGGCTGAACAGATCTACATAACAAAGAAGTTTCTAGATAAACATTTACTTTGGTGGCTGTTATCTTAGATACAGAGACCTGTGATGAAAATGGGCTACATGTTTTCAGTGCTTTCTTAAATATAGGAGAGAATACATAATTTAAAACTATGAATATCAATTATTACAGAATGGGGCAAAAGTAGGTTTACAGTTGTGAGTACATGAAACAGTTTATTTCTGTATTAATATTTATTAATTATTGTATTGTTTTCCATATGGACAACTTTAAACCTACTTTTGCACCACCCAGTATATTGAGTTGTTTTCTAATATTACCAAATATATTCTTGCTTTTTAAATGCTTCGTTGTACAAACTCCCACAGTTTCAGTGCTTTCGTGGCCATTGTAAACTTTGTTTCTGTCCCAATTAACTCCCCAAAAGTAGTACTTTTTGGAACTTGTTTCTGTTGCTTACTGTTTTTCTCCCGCCCCATTTCCAGCTGTTGTCAGGCCTCCCTCAGCAGAGCAGCTCTTTAACCTTCTAGCTTTCTGATTCTGATCCGCTGCGGCTGGAAAATCCGAAGGCCAACATTGTTAGGAGCTGTATCTTAAGTAAAAATGAATAATTCTTCCAAAGGGATTGTATGAAGTCTGAGAGCTTTAATGGATGTCATTATAACATCTTTTTTTTGTATTCTGTGATTATTGGATGCCTTTCAATCAGCTGAGATTTCTGTAGGTGAGGTATAAAGGTAGCTAACCCTTTCCGGCTGTGATATTCTTAAGTTAACATTTCAGAGTTATTCTTTAGCTCTATCAGGTTTGGTTATATTTTAATAATATATACTGAAACTATTGTTTTGTCTACCCTGTTACCTTAAAATCATTTAGATTTTGATAAGTATTTATTTTCTAGAAAGCAACCAAGTTAATGTATTTACATTTTAGGAGGAAAATATTTTTATGTCTCAGATCAAGCCGCGAACAATGGCCTCATTGATGCTTTTGGGGCCCTTGCATCAGGAAACACCGCTCCTTCCCAGAAGTCTCTTCAGGTCTGAGTCCCACTCAGGTTTTTGTGTTTGCATTTAGCCATAACCAAGAGAAGTAATTTGGTTGTTACAAGTTTTGAGTTCTCTATTTCTCACAAAGTAAATTGTTAATTAAAATCAAAATTTAAGTATGAAATAGGAAGTATTCTTTAGATATGGCCAAACTAAATAGTAAAATAGTGAAGTAAGTAGTAAAATATCAGACATGTTTTTTCTTTTTCTTTTCACATAGAGTTTGGTTATAGGATAACATCAAAATGTTAAATTTTTCCATTAAAAATAGACTTTGTCCAATAATATAGCATTTACTTTTCTACGAATGCATAAAACATATCTCATACTTCTAAGATTTCTCTCACCCTTCACTGCTGTGAAATAAATTTAAATTAGATGATTTAACTCAAGAACTTGGTTTGGAAATGAAAGAATAGTATCTTAGAAATTTATCTGAAGAAAGGCAATGAATAATCATTACATGTCTAAAAATTTACGGTTTCCTTTATGTCTTCAACCCCTCTTTTCACTGGCTTTCTATTTTATTTACCTCTTTTCTGAACTCCTTTTTTCATCCATGTTTAAATAATACCCTCATTTTCTGTTACTCAGATTCAAAATCTTTGACTAAACTTTGGTTCTTTATTCATGGTCCATGTGAAATATCGACAGTCTATTTCTTTGAAAGTATTTTTTACAAAATTCTGTTTTATCCATATCCATTCCCACTAAGTCTGTATCATGTCACCTTATGAGAAGACTTATCTTCCTCCTCCCATTTGTTAGGTCACTGCCTACATTAAAACTTAACAGGATCACCTAAATAAACTTCTTTTCCTCTTTAGTGGATGGTGGAACATTAAAATGGAATATTCCAAAGGAATTTTAAATATAAGAGCAGGATGTGGAAACTCAGCCATAAAATAGACATTTGCATACAGGAAGTGCTCAAAGTTTAAATGGTTTAAAATGGACTTTTTAAACTGTAGGGAAGGGGCAGAAAGGCTTTGTTCTGTTCCCCTCACTTAAAACGGCAGCCAGAGTACAGAGGAAAGGGTGTGTCTCGCTCTTCATTCAGTTATTTTTCCCTACTACTATGTAGCCAAAGCTTGCTTTCTTATACTTTCCTGATGGAAAGTCTAAAAAAGTCACTCACTTTCAGATTTAACCTGATAATATTTTGTCTACTCAAATACATGTCCACTTAACATAGGACTGAGATTTTTGTCACTGCAATGATGTTTCAATGATAGAATTCACTCTCTTCTCTCAGCACTGATATGGAGGTATTTTTGGTTTAAGCCTGAGCTGGAGCAGAAGTGGAATTTCCCATCATTTCCTGAAATGACACATCTATGGGCAGCACCTTCTTGGTCAGTGGATGAAGTCAGCTGTACTTGACTAAACCATCCACAAAACCTTGAAAAACTTCCTTTGAGGCTCCTCTCAGAGAAAGATTCTAACATTCACATCTCAAGATTCCAGCTTTCATAAACATCATTTTGACCTCTTTGCACTGTTCTTGGACATGGTTATTGTCAAGGGCTACTCATTCCGAAATGTGTGGGAAATTATTTGAAGATTTCATACCAGAAAAATATCCATGAGTGCTTCTGCTATTATTTGCTAGTCCTAGCCTTACTGAGACACTACTCAAATACTGTAGCCACCATCAATAAGTATTTTCTTTTAGGTCATTACGAAAGTGGGTAAACTGAGGATAATTCACTCATACACACACACACACATTCTACACCTAATTCTTCTTTGACATTTTAGCACCCTTTAATGCTAAAGTCTCGGATGGGTGTTTACAAAAACAACTGAGAAAAAAAATATGGCCATGTCTCCAACTGTAAAACACATTCTCTTGCTCTAATGCTTTTACTATACTCTATCCTTTCCTCAGACCCTACATTCCACACTTTCTAACTGAAAACTGTCACATCCCAACCAGCTTTCAAAAAGATCACAAGATTAAGGAGGCATGAGCTATAGAAGCTTGTTCTAAGGCCAGAAATTAAGAACTATGTTTTAAAAAGAATATTACTCTTTTCTCCAGTCAATAATTTAAAAATATATATTTATACAGCTTGAAAGTAAGGGATTAATGCTCAACAATAATCCCTGGATGAATGGAACTGTAATAATTGATAGCACTGTGGGAAAGGACACATTCTTTGTTGTCACATGGACACAACAATACCCAATTATTTCTCTCTGGGATCCCAGTGGAGTATCAGTGGGAAATTTCAAAGTGGACAGAGTCTCCAAAATGGCCTATCTCAGTATTCCAGGAACTGCAAAGGTAAGCAATGAGCTTTTTGATTTCCACACAAATCTGTTTCATAGCTTAAAATACATTGTTTAATATCATAAATATGAGAACCAATACTTGTATCATCTTCAAAATTAAGATAAAATATAATGTAATTTCTATGCTGCTATGGTCCTGAAAATTATGGTGGCAGGGAAAGGAGGAAAGAGCTTATACTTTAGGAGGAAAGAAGAGAAGGGAAAAAATTAAGAACAACTTTGAGGAGGCACTGTAGGGAGTCTGAAACCTGGCGTGTGGATAGTCATTCCTTATCAGCATCACCAGATCATAGAATCTGTGAACCCTGAGGTTAAAAAACAAATCCAAGGACAGTGCAAGGCAAACTTTCTAAAACTTATTTTTCCCAGCTAAGGTTTCAAAAAGTTTGGACACCATGCATGACAATAGCCAGATGCCCTGTCCAAATTGCCTTAACTTTCATCCTTTCACCTCAAAAAAAAAAACCTCAAAAAAAATCTCAAAACCCTGTTTATTCTGAAACACATTTCTAAGACTTATTTTAGAGTTGAATAATGGAAACACGGAAAATAGCTTGATCTTGGATACTTACTATATTTCCATTGAATTTTTAGGTGGGTGTTTGGACTTACAGTATTCAAGCCAAAGCAAACCCAGAAACATTAACTATAACAGTGAATTCTCGGGCAGCAAACTCTTCTGTGCCTCCAATCACAGTGACTGCTAAAATGAATAAAGACACAAACAGCTTCCCCAGCCCAATGATTGTTTATGCAGAAGTTCTACAAGGGAATATACCCATTCTTGGAGCCAATGTGACTGCATTCATTGAATCAAGTAGTGGAAAAACAGAAGTTTTAGAACTTTTGGATAACGGTGCAGGTAATTTACAGTTGTTGTTGTTGTTGTTGTTTTTAAGAATAAGCTTATATATTTATAACTCAGGGTATGTTATGGGTCCCATGGCAGTATCAGGGAGTGAAAGACTCCAGGCAAATGGAAACAGATTATGGATGAACAGCAGGACCAGCAGGAAATTCTATCTAGGTAAAACCTACAGAGTGATTGGCAAGTGCCTTGCACATAATAACACTCAGTAAATGTTATTTACTATCATTATGGCTTCCCATCTAGACCATCAACGTCCACCAGATAGGAGGTCTCATTCAAGAAACTAAGGACAGCATCAAGAATTCTGAACAAGTGTTTCTTAGGGGCACATCATCAAGAAAGTCTGGCCAGAGAGAGTGGAGCACAGCAACCATAAGTGGTTAAGTAGCAGAACCTAGGACCCCAGCAAAGAAGGGAGGACAAGCCAGAATAATTCCCTGAGGCCAAAGGACAGGCAGAACTGCCACAAGGGAGGAGGGGACACAACAAGAGCATCAGATACCAGGTCTAACTGGCAAGAAACAAGACACAGTATTGACCATGCTGTCTCCATGATCAGAATGGATGACTGGTGCTTAAAAACCTTTTTCACAGACTGTGGGTTATTCTGGGGACTGAACCTACTCTTTCTTGTTGTTGTTCCCTTTTTTTAAAGTACATCTTATTGATTATGCTAGTACAGTTGTCCCATCTTTTCTCCACTTTATTCCCCTCCACCCTGTACCCCCCTTCCCAGTAGCATGCCCTCCCTCCTTAGTTCATGTCCATGGGTCATACATATAAATTCTTTGGCTTCTCCATTTCCTATACTATTCTTAACCTCCCCCTGTCTATTTTGTACCTACCATGTATGCTTCTTATTCCCTGTACCTTCTGCCCCCATTCTCAACCCTCCCCTTCCCCACTGATAACCTTCCATGTGATCTCCATCTCTGTGATTCTGTTCCTGTTCTGGGTGTTCTCTTAGCTTGTTTTTGTTTTTGTTTTTAGGTTCAGTTGACAGTTGTGAGTTGTCATTTTACTGTTCATAGTTTTGGTCTTCTTCTTTTTCTTAGACAAGTTCCTTTAACATTTCATATAATAAGGGCTTGGTGATGATGATCTCCTTTAACTTTACCTTGTCTGGGAAGCACTTTATCTGCCCTTCCTTTCTAAATGATAGCTCTGCTGGATAGAGTGTTCTTGGGTGTAGGTACTTGTCTCTCATGACTTTGAGTACTTCTTTCCAGCCCCTTCTTGCCTGTAAGATTTCTTTTGAAAAATCAGCTGACACTCTGATGGGAACTCCTTTGTAGGTAACTGTCTCCTTTGCTCTTGTTGCTTTTAAGATCCTCTCCTTCCCTTTACTCTTGGGTAATGTAATGATGATGTGCCTTGGTGTGTGCTTCCTTGGTTCCAACTTCTTTGGGACTCTCTGAGCTTCCTGTGCTTCCTGGAAGTCTCTTTCCTTTGCCAGACTGGGGAAGTTCTCCATTATTTTTTCAAAGAAGTTTTCAATTTCTTACTCTTCCTCTTCTCCTTCTGGCACCCCGATGATAGAGATGTTGGAACATTTAAAGTTGCCCCAGAGGTTCCTAAGCCTCTCTTCATTTTTTTGAATTCTTGTTTCTTCATTCTGTTCTGCTCAAATGTTTATTTCTTCCTTCTGCTCCAAATCACTGATTTGAGTCCCAGTTTCTTTCGCTTCACTCTTGGTTCCCTGTGTATTTTTCTTTATTTCACTTTGCATAGCGTTCACTTTTTCCTCTATTTTGTGACCATACTCAGTTCTGTGAGCATCCAGATTATCAGTGTTTTGAACTGTGCGTCTGATAGGTTGTCTATCTCTTCATTGCTTAGTTCTATTTTTGGAGCTTTGATCTGTTCTTTCCCTTGGGTCATATTTTTTTGTCTCTGGTGCACCTGTTCTATTGTAAGGGACATAGCCTTAGGTATTTGCCAGGACAGCGCAACCCATATGCTGCTTTGTGGCACTTCCTGTGGGGGAGGGGTCTGAGAGGAAACAATGCTGCTTAGTCGGCTGTCGTGGCTTTCAGTCACTTCCCCCACTACCCACAAGCAAATTGGGCCCTTTTGGTACTGGTTACTGGTTGGGTGGGTTTGTGTATGTTCTAGGAGCCTGAGGGTTCCTCCAACAAACTCTCCTGTGAGGCCGGAAGTGTCTCCTGCTGCCACAGTCCCCACAGATTTTTACAGCCAGAAGTTTTGAGGCTTTCTTTTCCTGCACTGGAACTCTGGGTTGTGCGGTCTGTCTCATTCCCGTTGTTCCTCCTGGTTTATCCACATGCAAATGTGGGACCACCAGCTGCTGTCTCACCCTCCCCGTCCTCCAGCAGCCGCCTTGCCACATCCCCTCCACCCTGGCTTCCTATCTCCCTCTCTGCCCCTGCTGTCAGTCTGGATGAATGTTTCTTCTTTAACTTCTTGGTTGTTGGACTTCCATACAGTTTGATTTTCTGGCAGTTCTGGTTGTTTTTGTTTTTAAATTTGTTGTTGTCCTTCTTTTGGTTGTGCAAGGAGGCAAAGTGTATCTACCTGTGCCTCCATCTTGGCCAGAAGTCCTGAACCTTCCTTTGAGAGGTCAGTGAGTAAGGAAAACACCAGTTTGATAGACATCTAAATTATCACAAATTTCTATCAGTCTCTTATGCAATGTAATTAATTCAGTCCATTCATAGTCCTATCATCAACAAGAGTTGGCCCTATGAAAAATTTAGGAGGTAAAATTATCTTTTGGTTCACCTCACAGACTTCACCTGATATGACAGTATTTTCTTCAACTGCCCTCTAATTCTTCCTTTTCCCCTACCCCTTCCATTCTACATTAAAACTTACCTGCCTCTTGTGATTTCTCAAAGTTTTAGTAGGTGGCTACTTAGCTAATTTGGAATGCCTTTCTCTAAGAATATATTGGTGGCTATCAATGGCTTGGAGCAGGCGCTTTAAACTTCAGCTAACAGAGGAACCACCTGGAGGGCTCGTTATGCTGGGCCCTTCCCTAGGATGTCTAATAAATTTGCATTCTAACACAATCCAGAGCGATGCAGATGCTGTGGGTCCAAGGGCCTCTTTACAAGAACCTGTCTTAGAATGTTAAATGCACTGAGATATGTGTTTTCAATTTAACAAATAACTTCAGTACTTGGTCTGTCAACAAATATACTTATGATACAGTATTCCTGAACTCCCCCAGTTGTTTATTCTAATAATAGATGGGTCTTTCCACTATCAGACGAGGAAATTAATGGATCATAGAGAAAGGGGTGCAGATTTAAAAAAAAATAGTAGTAGAAGGTTATGTCAAAATAAGTCATTTGTAGGTGATTATAGTGGGAATTAAATCCTATGCTAATATACTTTTTCTTTAGTGGAGATCCTTCTAATTTGAACAGAGGTGACATAATTACGTGTTTAGGTAAAGTAAGAGCTGCAAACAAACCATTTGGCTGAGAAACCATGGGAGTACTAAAATATTCTGCATATAAGTTGATAAGGTGAAGGTATTTACTACATAGACATAGGTATCAGTGTGTATATGTGTGTAATATTATGTATATTATAAAATAACATATAATAGTATACATGTATTATATATAAATGTATAGATCATAACTCAAGGGATATAAGCATATTTAACAATATGCTGGTTGATAGTGCAAATACTGAAATATAATGAAAATATTCCCCAAAGGTTCAATCGCAAAATAGGGAGCCCAGTCTAAAGAATATGCTTATAAAGGCATATGTGCTTGATTCTAAAAATTAAAATGAATTTCTCTTTTTCTTTACAATAACAATTTATTCCTCAATTTTTATAACAAGGTGCTGATACTTTCAAGAATGACGGGGTCTACTCCAGGTATTTTACAGCTTATTCAGGAGATGGCAGATACAGCTTAAAAGTACGGGCTCATGGAGGAGCAGGCACAGCCACTCGAAACTTAAGGCATCCACCAAACAGAGCCGCATATATACCAGGTTGGGTAGTGGATGGTGAGTAACAGTGCTGGCTGAAACCCAGGGCTGGATGGAAAAATTGTGAGTTGATATGAGTAAGGCTTCAAACATTTTACAACTCATGCTTTGGTACAATGTCTGGCATCTAGTAAGCATTCAATAAATGTCAGCCATTATATTAATTTGGAGCACCTTATCTATAACAATAATAATATGCCAGATTTTCAACTAAGGGTAAAAGAAACAGGCTGATATGTTACGTACCTAAGCATAAGCCAGTGGCAGCATTTATCCTTCAAGTTACATATATTGCTTTGAATATTTTCATTAACTCAAAAGAGAAAATGTATTGAGCAAAGTGGTGATAAGAATTAAGAATGCAATCCTTGTTAATTTTCCTTTGTCTTCTATCTTGCGACTTTTAGGGGCTTTCGGTTGACAATTGGAATATAACCTGAAGTATTATTCCTTAGTATTTGCAACAGAGAGGGAGGGAAGAACCTGGCACAAGTGGTTAGAAGGAAACTGATATTAACGTCCCCAGGCTTATTCTCAGCTTAAAGATAAAAAGGAATTTCTTTATTTCTCAAACTTATATATAAGTTTGTTATATATATATATATAGAATTATATAACATTATTCCCATTCAGGGAAGCCTGGTCATTATCCAATTATATTCTACAATATCCTAGTAGGAATACTAAAGAAAACAAATGGATGCTTATGACTTTGTTACCAAACTTAGTAAAATGTTACTGTGCATATATATATGGTGGGGCAAAAGTAGGTTTGCAGTTCATATGGAAAATAACACAATAATTAATAAATAACATAAAAATGAATTTGTTTCACATACTCAAAACTGTAAACTTACTTTTCCCCCACTCTTTGTATATATATTACATATACTATATTTAATATATATAATATACACTATATATTATATGTATGCATATATACTATACATACATAAAAAAGTGGAGGACAAGTGGGATGGGGATTCACTTGAAAATACTAAAAGTGTTGTGCTCATTATAAACAAGGAAATTTTTAATGCAGGGAAAATTGAAAAGAATCCACCAAGACCTCAAATTGATGAGGACACTCTAACAAACTTGGAGAGTTTCACCAGAACAGCACCTGGAGGTGCATTTATGCTTTCAAATGTCCCAGCAACTCCCTTACCTGACCCATACCCGCCAAGTCAAATCACAGATCTTCAGGCCACATTTGATGGGAATGTGATCCAGCTCACATGGACAGCACCAGGAGACAATTTTGATGTTGGAAAAGGTAAGGATGAAGCATATGTGACCTTGATTAGTAAAAGATACTCACTCAAAAGCAAGGGTAAAAGTGTGGATGGGAGGAGAACAATTTTTAACTGATAACTCAGTTATGTGTTAATTTTATAATCTTATATTTTTGAATCAATCAAATATGACACATTTTAATTGATCCTACTTTCTAAAAAGAAGGTACCAATGACAAAGTTTAAAAATGAAAATTTAGCTTATATTGAAAAATTAGGTATGAGTATAAACTTGGCATAACTAAACAATATTTTTGAGGAAAATGAATAAACAGGAATTTAGCATTGTATGCTCTAGTTTCTAAGCTTCATTTACCTGTTTTATTTTTTCTCAGTTGCACAGTATATCATAAGAATAAGTGGAAGTATCCTGCAAATACGAGACAGTTTTGACGAAGCCCTGCAAGTAAACACTACTGCCCTGGCACCCAGTGAGGCCAACTCTAAGGAAACCTTTGCATTTAAACTAGAAACTATTTCAGAAGAGAATGCAACCCACGTATTCATCGCCATTCAAAGTGTGGATAAAAGCAATTTGACATCACAAGTATCCAACATTGCACAAGTAGCTTTGTTTACTCCCCAGGCAGATTCTGATGAAGTTCAGCCAAATCATCCTAATTCTGGAATTAGTATTTCTACTTTGGTGTTGTCAGTGGTTGGATCCGTGGTAATTGTTAGTATTATTCTAAGCGTCACCATTTGTATCTTAAACAAGAAAAAAAATTCGAGCAGACCTAGAACAGGGTTTTAGAACACATCCACAACAAAAGTAAAGAATGTTCTGAATTTTTAAATTCAACCCGTGTGATCATGAAGTCATAAAAATAATTTTAGGAGTTCTAAAAGGGATACTTTAAGTATAAACATCCAGGGGTATTTGAAAAATGTAAGTCAATACTAAAGTTTAATTGGTTTATTTACTCTTGTTTTGCTTATCAGAAAAAGTGATGAATAAAAACATTTTTGGATTGATACCAGGTTGTGTATTATTTGATACAAAAGCTGTCTACAGGAATACTTCAAATTTCATAAAAATGTTAAAAACTGCCTATGTGAATAGTCAAATACAAGTGTAAGAAAGCAAATAAACTCTACCTGAGTAAAAATGAATGAGGTCTTAGAAGTTTTAGGTGTAATTTAATGTTACTATATTCATCCAAAGTTTCCAATTATATACTACTATATACAATACATATGAGGTCATGTTTACTTCAATTCACTGACATGGAAGATAGTAGCAAAAATATCAGTTACCACCTGTCTAACCATAGTCTCTCTTATTTCAGTTCAATATAATCACATTTGTTTTAGATAAAAAAGAAAACAAAAATTTTTTAAATAATTATCACTGAGTCATAGCCTACAAGTCACAATCATAGTAATGAATGTGATCAATTAAAGAGAGAAAGTAGGTTGGGAAGAGCAGGTTCATATGGTCAGCCGTGGCCAGGCCTGCCAGAGGCCCTAAAGATGCAAACAAAATGAAATGCAGAGCATGGAACTATGGGCCTACTATGGTGCTGAAAGAATTTTCATTCATGGAGTAGGTGGACTTACGAGTTCAAGTTTATGAGCATATGGTCATCTGTTCTTCCAACTAGTGGCCATCTCACTTTGCACAGGGAGTTTTACCACCATCATTCAATTCCCTGAGGAACTTGAGAGGCACAAAAATCAGCATCCATCATTTGCTTCCTTATCTATTATAACCTTAGCAGGAATTATTTAAAGGTTTGGCAGTAAACCAAAATGAAAGTCATATAAAGCAAATCCTGGGGTCACTTTTAACCATGTAAACATCGAACAGACTTTTTGACCTGGCATAATTATTTTAGTGTGATTAGCAGGGTTGACAAAAAGGACCTAGTGGTTTAAATTGGAAATAGTAAAGAAGTAAGGGAAGAGGAAATGAGTAGCAGATCCCCAATTACTGTCACAGCTGAGTTGCTCTCTTAGCAATCTTTGGAAAACAAGCTGTGCAGTAGGGCATTTGGACACAGTGCTGTTGAAGCAGAAGGTCTGTGGTCTATTTGCACTTCAGTTCCTCTATAGGGCTGGCACCTACTCAAACAGTGCTAATGTCTATGGATATACAGGTGAACGTGGAGAAAATGTAGAGAAGGGGTAAGCCTAGGACACCTCGTCTTTTACTGAGAGGGGAATAAAAGTCCGAAATTCCGTGTTGGCAATAGAAATAATACACAACAGCTATATTTTCCTTGCGCCCTTCCCACCCGCCCACCCACAGCTCTAGCAAAGCCTACCAGCCTATTCTAATTACCCTCCTGAGTGCTTTGGGGCAATAGCTATGCTCAGGTGCATCTCAGTAATGGGTTCTTCCTCTCCAGGTCAGACATTGGTTTAAATCTATTTCCAGGACTGCACCTAATAGATAATTGTGAATTAGTAAGATTCAGAAAACTAACCAAATGATTATCACTGTCATAGTCCCCATTCAAATAAGACTCCATGTTCAACAATAAATAAGAATTTCAAGATGGCAACCGCAAAGTATTAAACCAAGTATAGGAAATTCTAAGCATGGGATTCTATACAAGTGCACAGATCTCATGCCCACTAAGCCACCCTCTCTCGCTGTGTCACAGGATCTCGCAATCTTAGGCTGTCAGGTGCTTCTCATTTCCAGGAAAGCCCCTTGCCACCACCCCTCCGCTTTTCTGCAGTCACATGGATGATTCATGCTCATCCTTCAGTTCTTAGAATAGGTGTCACTTCCCTGGGCAGCATTCCTTAACTCTTCCAGTTCCCCTCTGACCATATTAAATCCCTTTCACAATGCTGCTGGTGGAAATGGGGTCCTTTAACAGGATCATGGAAAAGCATTTTGGGAGACTCACGTGTGGGAGGTTGAGGTTCTATGGTAAGATTCATTATAGAGGCAAAATCGAAGGGCTACCCACGAGTTTCCAGTATTCCATTTTCATCCATCCCACCATGGAAAAAGTTCAGACTTGTCTTCATCAGCCCCAGAAATAGGGCCTCTGTCTATGTCTCTGTCCTCATTCGGGTAGCTTGCCTGTGCTCGCAGCTATACTCCAGCTGACTGTGTGCCCAGGCTCACACAGTCTGACCTGGGCTCCAGGTGGCTGCTAGGGAAGGAAAACACAGGAGCAAATGAGATGAGCATGGTAAGCATGTGTAAGAAAGAAAAAGATAGAAGAAAGCTTTGTTAAGCTTGCGTCGTATTATCTTGGGCTTGGGAAGAATCAGGCACCATTTTACGCTAACCAGTCAACTTCCCAGTCTTTCACAGGCTTCTGATGGGCCCACCCCCTAACCAATCTATTTCCTGGACCTTCCGGAGTTCTGTGTCCCTTATCCAATCTGATCCTTTTGCCAGGCTAGACTGACAGGCTTCTATAGTTGCCACCTTAGTTCCCACTGTACATACCTTAAAGTAAAAGTACCTCCCCCTTCACCATCTTGGCTTCTACTGGGCATGCATCCAGCAGAGGAATGTCCCCTGCTGTTTTTAGTTCTCCCATGAATGATCCTTCCTGCCTGCCTTGGGTAATTAGGCCCCAAGGACTGAGTATGCCCTGGGAAATGTGTGAAGCTATAACTTTCCAGTGAAGCAATAACTTTCCAGTGAAGCAAGTTTATTATTCAATTCAGATCCCAAGTTTATTATGCTTAATAATGCCTGATTCCCATTGCTCCATTCCTTTATTAATATCTAACTACCTATACAAACAACACCACCTTATTCTTATCTCTGGGGTAGCACAAACTTCCGCATTTTAATTGAAAATTTACTTCTACCAATCTCCCTCCAGATAACGAACTTCTTGAGGGCAGGAGGCAATCTCTTATCATATCGCCAACGCCTATCACATTGTTCAATAAATGTTTGTTAAATGAAAGCATGAAATCTGTCTTCTCCAGAGTATTGGTTGTAAGGAATCGATCCCAGCGCTGACAAAAGGATCACAAAAAAATACCAGTAACAACCTTACTTTATGAGTTTAAATCACAGGAATAATATTATACCTCTAGACAGGAATACCAAGTCATCCCATCTAATGAGGAAAAAGTATCTTGAACTATATCCTCATTTTTATTGCAACAACGAAGTTTGGCTTATCATGTCCTCTTAATTAAACTCACAACTAGCTTTTAGCCTCTATTTAGGTTGATTCAAATTTTATATGAATTTACTTCTGCCTAATATACCTCTCCAATCCCATTTTCTTCTATGACCCTGTTTACACCTCCCCAGGCTTTACTTTTATCCTTCAAGTCAGTTTCAAAGACATCAAGAGCCAACTCATTCAAAAGCAGCTAAAAACTTATTTTGCACTTGAGGAATGCTGCCCCTCTCTACCCTGCTGTATCAGCCTGCCACTCTTCCTGTACTCCTATGTAAACAGCAACACTGATCCACCCAGATGCCTGCATTCAAAGCCAGAAGTCACTTTTTTAATTTGAAATTTGTTTCCTCTACCTGATTTTTCATGGCTGACTCCTTTTCAGATCTGTTTAAATTTCACTTCAGCTGTCTCCATCAACCAAGTCTTAAGCAGCAGCTCAGTCACCATAATATCTTGCTTTACAAAATTCTCTTATAGCTTTTAACACTACCTATCTTTTATTTTGTAATAGAATGTTTGTTGTTTATCTTCCCTGCTGAATATAAGTTCTGTGACAGCAGTGACCTGCTGGTTTTACTCACTTTATGAACTAAAACTGGTCCTGGTACATACTAAATTCTCAGTTATTAGCTGTTGAGTGAAGAGATAAGGGGAAAATAAACTGGTTACTTTATGTATGTTTACAAGAACATAAAATCAGGCCAAGGAGAGTTATTTAAAGTATTTCTATTACATTACATCTTATTTATATCTTTTCCTACCTCTTTCTAGGTCTTAGCACTTACAAACCTTGGCTTCTGTCATTTGCTACATGAAGTTTTCACAAATGTATACATGTAATCAGGACCATTATCAAGACAAGCACATTACCAGTCTCCCAGATGTCCCCTTTCTGCCCCCTTTCAGTCACTACCTCCCCAAAAGATAAATGTTATATTGACTTCTCATAGAACAGGTTGTTTTTAGCTATTTAGACACTCTATATAAACACAATCATATACTAGATATTTTTGTAGCTGACTTCACCTACTCAAATATGTATATGAGATTCATCCATATTGTGTGTAGCTGTATTTTATTCATTCCCTTCCATAAAATCTTTCTGAATTCAATATTCTATCATTAACATTGAAATATGAATGAATATATACATGTATTATTAATGATCACATGTGCATGTAGCAGAATTTATATAAAGAAATCTAGAATTTTTCCAATTTTTCACTTTTTTAAAAAATGTTCTCTAAGATGGACATTCTTATAGCTAAGTCTTAATTTATATTTTTAACTAACTTGTTACTCTAAAAGTAAATTCTCAAAGCTTCCAGTCAAGAAGGCAATGTAAGCAGACATGGCTCACCTCTTC
>PVJD01005451.1:47870-115809 GCA_004026545.1 Mormoops blainvillei | reverse complement strand
GGACCCATCTCCCTTTTCCGCTCTCGGGCCCCGTACGCGGCCAACAGCATCTCCTACTTCCCAGGCCCGCCCGTCCCAAGGAGGTGTCTGCTGCGAGGGTTTCAGGGGGCCTCCTCTCCGCACACCAGGCCCGAGGTCGCCTTCTCCTCTTCTCGTCCTCTTTTGTCTTTCCCCTTTTCCTCCCCGCCGTCCCTCCGCTCCCTGCCCCCGTCCCCGCTTTCCTGTCAGGCGGTCTCCCCCCCTCGGTTGGAAGGTCAGGACGTCCTATGTTCACCTCCCTGAGTGTGAACAGGTTGCCGCTCACCTGTGAGTATTAGGCGGCCTCACCGGTTTTAAATGTGTCAAATTGTGCCTGATGACTTAACCAACAAAGGCTTTGGGAATATGGTCCAGGGAAAGGCAATAGGAATTCATGAAGTGATACTGAAGTGTAGACTGTTAAAGAAAAGCCAGTTTAGGTGCTTTTACGGGATTTTTATGGGCATAAAATTGATGTGGTATTTAGATCCACGAGAATCATTTGCCAGAATGATGTGACCATTTATTTTAAATGTTAACAGGAGCAATTTTCTGCAAATCACAGCTTTGCGAGTATTTAAACATACGATCAAGAGGTTGGATGTAAAGTCTGAGATGAAAAGCGGAACCTGGTTTGTCAAAACACAGAGGGCTCCACAGGAACAGGCTCCGAGGGCCCAGAGTCTGGGCTCCAGGGGGCCACCGTCTGACTCTGCAGAGCAAGACCCACCTCTGGCTCCAGAAGGGGCTCCAGGCGTCCCAGCTGGTCCCCGGGCCACGGGAATGGGCTGAGGGGCAGACGCGTGACCCACGCAGGCTCAAGCTTCTCGTTAGCCCTGAGGGAAGCGGCGAACGTTCTCAAGGAAGAGTGTCTCTGTCTGTCTTCTCCGTGCTGTCCCCATGCGTGGGCGAAGGAGGCCACAAGCTGCAGGACGAGGTCCCCGTGGCTGCTGGGGGCGCCACTCAGGCCCTGGCCCACCCCCACCCCAGGTCCTTCTCCTGCGCCTGCTCACTCCGAATCTGCACCCCCCCACCTCTGGCCTGAGCAAGCCAGGCCCCGCCCTCTTTCCTCACCCTGACCTCTGACCCCTGCTGGTGCCGGCCGCTCCCGCTCCCGCTCCCGCCCAGGTTCTGCAGCTCGGCCTCTGCGGAGCGGACTCCTGGCCTGGCCGCCGGGCACCGCACCCAGGCCCACCTGGCGAAGGCCGAGGCCGGGCCCCGGGGCCCCGGTGGCGACTGGCGCTGAGGGAGGTGCTGTGGCCTCTCTTCCAGGCTCCAGGGCGAGAACATTGCTGAGCTGCTGAGGCCCCCCACAGGGTAGAGCTGGAACATTCAGGGGCAGGGAGGAGACCCCAAGGGGCAAGGGAGCCCTCCCCCGGAGTGAGGGAGCCTCGGCCCTGAGGTGTTTGTGCTCTCCAGTGCTCCCCGGGTGCAAACCTTGAGGGCTCCAACTGTCTTCTGAGGCGTGGGGGACACTTCTGACCTACGGGGACACATCTTCTCCGCCGGGTCCCCAGGGAGCCAGAGGGCCATGCCATCTCTGCGGGGGCTGGCTGCGCAGCTCGGGCTCTTCCTTTCCGGCCCGGCTGTAGGCCCGTCCCCAAGAGACCAGGCCCCTGGGTGCCACTCACTCAGCCTGGCACGAGTCAGCAACACCCCGCCCCACAGCCAGACCCTCCCAAGGCCCCACTCCTGGCGTCCTTCCTGATCCCTTCTGTATGATGACCACAGTGCTAACTTGAAAATGAAACCAAAGAAAAGCAACAGATGGCGGCCCATTCAGGTCCCATGGCCCCCCAGGCACTGTCTCTGCCTCTCCTTCCTTTCCGCGGCCCACCCGGCTCCCCAAAGCACCTCGCCTACACCTCCTGCGGGCGAACACCCGAGCCCGCCGCCCCTCTCTCCACACGGCTCCTCCCCGCCTCTCCTCTTACCCCGTCCGGGTCCTGGCACCGTCTCCCGCTGGCCCCGCCCACTGGACGGGGACCCAAGTCAAGGTCCACCTTCATGCTGCACCGCCCCCGTGTGGCCAGGCTCTGCACCCACTGCCCCTCCTGCAGCCCCGCCAGCTGACAGCTCGCCCCTGAAGGCGCCGCCCTCCCTCCTCCTCGGCCCTGCAGCCTCCATCCCTCACTCCAAGGGACGTGTCCTCCCACTCACCTGTGTACACCCTCCAGGAGCTGGCCGCCCAACACCAGGTGCCACACAGGACCTGCCGCACCAGGGGCCACGGGCAGCTGGCTGCTCACACGCCAGCTCGGGGAGAAGCGAGGCCCAAACGGGCAGCAGCGTTGGGGGCAGGACGATAGACAGGAACAGCAGGGCTAGAAACTGGACACTGGGCAGGGGAAGGGACAGGGCCCGAGGGCCAGTGGACTTCCAGCTCAGCGAGCAGAGAGGGAAGCTTCCACCTTAGGGAGCACAGATGGAGGTCCAGCTGGGCTCAGAGAGAGGCAAGAAACCAGCCCGGTGGGCGCGGGGGTCGGCAAAGACACGCCCACAGCAAAGATAGATGGGCCCCAGTCTCCGGTGCGTGTGGCCGAATGCTTCCTTCAAGGCCCGGGGGGTTTAGCGGGGTGCGGGGTGGCGCTCTGGGACCCAAGGGACAGCAGGGCTTGCGCTCCCAATACCCCCTCAAGCAGGCAACGGAGAAGCAGTTTCATTTCTTATAAATTTATTACATAATATTATAATAATTATTATCAATAATAATAATATAAGAAACATAGATCTCTGTGGGGTGTATCACAACGTCAGGGTCAGGAGGCCTCAGGACCGGAGCAGGGGAAGCCCCTGGGTGGAACTCCATACAAAAGGAGGGGTGAAGCAGTACTGACCCTGTAAAGTTAAAAACCCAAATTGAACGGAACCAAAAACCCACAGGTGAGTGTGAGACTGAGTGTGTGTGGCAGCCTGTTACAGTGACTGCCACTGAGTGGGGCTGTGAGTGACGGGTGCTGGGTGTGACTCTGCCCGGGGATGGCGCCGGTGGCCGGGGCAGGGTGGGTGGGTGGGCGGGCACAGACCGGCGTGCCAGGGCCCTGGGCTGTGAAAACTTGTGTTTTCTGGGTTTTTTTAAATTTTTATTAAAAAAAGCTAGAAATATAAACAGAAACTTGTGAGTGACGTGGATGGAGCTTAGTCCAGACTCCAAACCCTAGGTTTAAAAACGTCCCAGGGCCCCCCACCCCACAGGTCACTGTTGAGTGTGAGGAGTCACAGTATGGGGGGCTGGGGCGCCCTCTGGGGTCTTGCGGTGGCCTGACTTTACGGCGCCTCCCTAGAATTCCCCCCAGAAGCCTGATGGGGGTGGGCACCGCCTCCCAGGGCCCTTGGGGGCCTCCCCGAGCAGCAGAGCTTCCCCGGGGCAGCCTGCCCGGGCTCCGGGCTCCGTGAGGCTCTGGAAGGGCAGGCGGGACCGACAGCAGGTCCCAGGGCAGGAGGGCCTCGGACTTTCTTTGGAAGGGAGGCAGGGCGCTCTCTCACGCACACACCCTGTGCACCCGCCCGCAGCCCTCGCGCTGGCCCAGAGTGGCCCGCGGGGGCGCTCTCCACACAGGCACACACAGGGCTCCGACACGCTCAGTCGCACCCAGTTTCACACACTCGCAAGTGTGCGCACACACACAGGGCAGGGACGGGAGACTTTGGGGTCTGAGGCAGAGGCTTCTCTGCTGTAGTTGCCCAACAGTGTAGGGGGGAGGCTGCACCCCCCTCCGGAGGGGCCCTGTGAGGGAGAGGGCGGGGAGGGGGCAGGTGCCGGAGCCCTGCCCCCACCCCCAGGGCAACGGTCTCCCGGGCCGACCGGACCTCGCTAGTGCCCAGCAGGCCTGGCGCCCGCCGCCCCTCCTCCACGCAGCACCTGAAGGGTAGCGGGGCACGCTATAGCTCAGCGAGGGGAGAAGGCCGAGGCAGGGCCCCAGGGCGGCTACTAGGACCCTGGCCAACCCCAGACCAGCTGGAGCGTCCCCGCCCCACGTGGGGTGGCAGTGAGGGGCCGGAGATGGAAGACTGGGCAGCCACAGGGGAGCCGGGGGGCTGGGGGAGGGGACATAAGCTATTAAGGACAGAGATATTTGTTCCTTTTCTCGTTCCAAATATAGAGTGGATTAAAATATGCAAAACAAGGGGGCTCCTTGGCCCCCAACGGAGAACCCCAGTGTCGCCCCCCTCCCCCCAGTCACCAAGGTGTGTCCTGACCTCGCATGCTGGACTTGGTCCCCACTCTGGAGAGTGGTCTCCGGGAGTTGTGTGGGAGGCGGTCAGGCTGGAGAACCCACCCCCGACCCCTCCGGCTCCAGCCTCCCGGCCTGCGCCCTTCCTGACGGTGTGCTGGGGCGGGGCTCGCCGGCCGGCCGGGGAGGGCACTAAGCAATGTACAGGGCAAGTCTCCGAGCAACAGCAAACAGGACAATTCATGCAACATTCCTGGCCCGGGCGCCGTAGTGGGGGGCAGGCCGAGCCCGCGGCCCGGGGGCGGGGCAGAGGTGGGTCAGGGGGGCCCTGCCCGCAGGGCGCGGCCGGGGCGTGGGTGAGGGTGGGGCGTCAGCTGCCGTCCAGCTGCCTGAGCGCGCGCTCGATGTTCATGCGGTGGCCCACGCGCGTGACGCCCAGCTCCACGAAGTCGTCCTTGGTGAGGGCCGGCAGGTGCGCGCCCTCGATCTCGTGGTCCTCGAAGCGGTCGCGGTGCTCGCCCAGGTGGATGCTCTCCAGCCAGTCGCCCACGTCGAACTTGCTCCAGAGCTGCAGCGGCTTTTGCTGGAAGGGCCGGCGCGGGCCGGGGGCCCCGGGGCCGGGGCCGGGTGTTGGCGAGGGCAGCGGCGACGGCGAGGGCGAGCGGCTGCGCGCGCTCACGCTGCGCACCACAAAACGCACCTCCTTCGGCTCGTGCGGGATGGAGAGGCTGGACGACTTGAGGATGGTGGGAGGCGTGAGGCCAAAGGGCCGCCCCGCGCCCCCCGCGCCCGCCCCCAGCCCCTCCACCCGCTCCAGCGACGCGGGCTTCACTGGGCTCGGGGCGCGCCGCGCCACGGGGTACCGGCCGCCGGGCCGCACCTGGTAGGAGGCCCCGCCGCCCGGGCCCCCAGGGCTGCGCTGCGCTGAGATGGAGCTCAGCTCACCGAGGCTGCTGAAGAGCCTGCGGAGGGAGAGGGGTCAAGGCCAGGTGAGGGGCGTCAGGCCGGGTTGGGGAGGGCGCAGGGGGGCGGGGCCGGGGCCAGGAGGGTGCTCAGGGGGGCTGGGGCTGGTGAGTAGCCTTAGGGCCAGAGGAAGAAAGAGGGCGGAAACCCATGGTTACTGCCTCCGTTTTTTGATCCCCAGGTGAGAAACAGTGCCCTGCTGGTTGTGTGTGTGTGTGTGTGTGTGTGCGTGTGCGTGTGCGTGTGCGTGTGCGCGCGCGCGCGCGCACGCCTGCGGGGGCTGGGGGGGCACCCCGAGACTGAGTGGAATAATGAATAAAACCAGCAGCCCCCTCCACTCCACGCAGGCTCCACGGCCGGCCGGCCAGCCCACCAGAGGAGAGACATCCTCTCACAGTGGGGGGCTGACAGCAGATGCTGGCTCTGGGCACTGCCCGCCGCCTCCAGGCCCTGGAGGGCCAGGCCCCCCACAGAGCCCTCATCAGGCCCCCCACACAGCTCCGCTCTCAGGAGGCCCAGAGAAACCTGGGCCAGTCTCGGGGCGCCTGAGTGGTGATCACGGCTGGATGAGGCACAGCACTGAATAAGCCCACGGCATCCGGCAGGCCACGCGGACGGCAGCACGTGCAGGGCGGGTCTGAGGCAGCAGCGCGGCATGGCGCTCGGCCTCCCTGCACAGGGCAGCACAGAGCAGCAGTGACAGCACCCGCACACGCCACACACATGCAGCAGCAGCGGCAGGAGTGGCGGGGGCCTGCTCATGACTGGGACGCAGCACGTGTGTGCAGGCATGCACAGGCACACGGCACGCACACACACACATCCACAGATGGCACCTCACTTCTCAGCGTCACCTGGCAGGACACTCCAGTCCCTCACCAGTGTGGCTATGGCGGGAGGCCTGCCTTGGGGGCGTCTCCAGAGAAAGCCCCTCTCACACCCCCCACCCCCTAGGGGGGCCAGGGACGCCTCGGAAGGCCCCGTGGCACTGGAGCCCCATGAAGCCGAGCAGAGTGCAGACCCGGTGGCCGGGCGCACGCGTGGACAGAGGCATGGGATGAGCATGCTCACTTACACAGCCGGCGCTCAGGACCACCGCGCAGCTAGACAGAGCAGCCACATGCAGATGGGCAGGAGAGAGCAATGGGAGAGAGAGTTAGCAGCACGGCCCACAGTCGCGGCCACAGTGAGGGCAGCCAGGGGCGGGGACCCCTGACCGGACGCCCCGTGACGGAGGAACTCGGGCGCAGTGGCCCCAGCGTGCTGTGTGAGAGCGAATCTGCAGCTGCCGGGGCGGGGGGGGCCAGACTGGGGCAGACCTGGGCAGCTCCGGGTTTGTCTGAGCGACCTTCTGTCTGACCTGCGAGGTGCAGACCCCGGACACCCCCCCACAGGCTGCACTTGCAACACCATGTGGCAGGCGCTCAGCGGGCACCTGGCTCCTGGTGACGTTTAGTGACCTTTAGGCTCATGCTCTCTGCCGCCTCAAGGGCCTCTCTCCAGCTCCCTTCCCGCCTGCCTCTCCCTGCCCCTGCCTGGGCTGGGCTACGGATGCCCCCTCTGGGTCCCCCACCTGTTTCTGCGCAATCCTGGCGGGTACCCACCCCACACCGCACGGGGGGTGCCATTGGCATCCTTCCTCCCCTAAAAGGAGGCTTTATCTCTTTACCTCCCACCTGTGCAAGGCGCCCAGCTCGGTCCCTCCCACCGGACCTATTTCCGTCGCCCTCCGCCGGCTCTCTCCCCTCAGCCTCTGTCCCTACGGCCTCCTCCCACTGCTCAGGCCCACAGCAGAGCCCCTTCAAGGGGCAGACCGTGCTCCCGACCCTGGTGCAGAGGAACTCCAGGGACACGGGGTGGCCCAGGGACCAGACACCAACCAGAAGAAGCCCCTGTCCCACTGCACCTGGTCTCCATGGAGCTGTGGAGTGGCAGCGACAGGGAGGATAACCAAGCGGCATTGCAAGCCTGTGGTGGGGGCCCAGGGGTGCCCAGAGGTGGTGGTGGCCAAGGAGGGAGCAGTGCTGCAAGGGTGCTGAGTGCCAGGTCTGTGGGCTCGGCCAGACCCCTCACGCAGCAAACCTGGCCTGGGCACTGCAGTGGGTGGGATCCTGCCGGGTTCTGCCCTGAAGATCGAGTTTCAGGGGAGTCATCTGAGGTGCACCCACTGTCTAACGTGTGACAGAGGCACACTGATGAGCTGGCGTTGGCGGGACCAAGGCCAGCTGTGTAGGCAGAGAGAGCAGGGTGGGGGGCTGGGCTGCACCTGAGCCCTGAGCCAGGTGTGGGCTCCAGGGGGCCTGTCTGGGCAGCGCCAGGCCCCTGCCTGACGGGCGAGCGGGGGGTCGGGGGTGAGGGTGGGCAGGCTCCAGAGCGCCCGGGGGACTCTCCCTCGGAGACATGCTGGGAGCGGGGACGTGGGCGCCAGCCAGAGGCCAGGGCTGGCTCCAGGAGGTGCCGCACCCACCAGGCTGAAGGGGAGGGAGAGTGCCAGCCACACTCTCGAGGCCTCCCGAGACATCCTGGCCGTGGCAGGGTCCTGCAGGGGCCCGGGGGATTACCCAGGGCACAGCGGGGACTGGCTGCGGGCACCAAGGCCCAGGTGTCTGTTCCTCCTTCCCTTCCCCTTGGGGTCAGGGAACTGCCCACGTCATCCCCAGGGCAGGGTCCCAGCCGTGTCTGCACACGCACTGCTGGCCATCGCCCCTCAGCTGTGTGGCTGTCCCCTGGCCAGGCTGCAACCATGTGTGGCCCCGTCACAACACCTGCCAGCCTCCTACCCTCTAACGCGCGGCACCATCATCCCTGGCCCTCTGGGGGCTCTCCTCCAGGTGGCCGAGCAAGGCTCCCTGGCCCCAGCGTCTCTCCCACCAACGTCTGAGATCTGCCGTTGCGCTTCCTCGGCCAGAGGCCTAGCCTCGTCCCACTGCCCCGCCGTTGCCAGGCTGCCGGCAGGACCCCCCTGCTGACCTGCCCGCAGTTTCCCTTCAAGGTGGTGCCCTGTCCTCTACCTTCCTCCCGACGCAGGTTTCCCAAGCTGCTCCCTTAGCTGGCGCTCCCCGGCCCCCGCTGGCTATGGCCTACGTGCTCAGAAATGCCACAGGGGCAGCCCAGCCAGCCTCTCCTGAGCTCCAGGCCCTTACTGGGTCTCCCAGCAAGCTCTTCCTCCCTCCAGTCCGTCCCATGCCAGGGGCCTGGGGGCCACCCTCGGCATCCTGTGTTTTCAGCTCGTGGCTGACAGGCCGCCAGCTCCCAGCAGGGAGCCAGCCCTCCTCCGCGCCCCACCACCTGCGGCTCCGGAGCTTTCAACGTCTCACCCAGGACTTTCCTCTCACTGCCTCCCTGTTCTGCGGAGCTCCCGGCACCTACCACTCGGCCAAGAACACAGACGCACTGACAGAGTGCCATCAAACCAAAATGACGTGACGTGGAACTCCCGGGCTGGATGACTTGTCGGCCCATTGGTGCCAACAGGCAACGAGTCTGAACCGGGGCCTGGCCTCGGGGTTTGGCTGCGCTCAGGTCTGACAGGCGGAGGCGCGAGGCCTCTGTCAGCCAGGAGCCCCGTTTCAGGAGACGACGCTGGACAGGAGCACAGGCCAGACACAGGCTCGTAAGCCATACACCCTCTGGCCGCAGCGCCCACACCTGCTGAAGGCGGCCACCTCGACGCGCCTCCAACATCTCTGCACCGTCCTCTGCCGCCCCTTCCTGCTCCCCCAGGGACACACCCGCACGCGTCCCTAACCTCGCGTGGCCTGCAAGGACAGCCGGGCCCCAGTGCCCCCCTCCAGCCAGCACACAGCAGTGTCAGTCCAGGTTGCGGAGGAACCAGCCCTCTGGAACCCACAGTCAGACAGGGCTTTTTCCGGACCCCCGTCAGACACGCCAGCAGGATGGGGCGCAGGGCACTGACGAGCGACCCACTGAAGCAGCCAGCCGGTGGGAGACCGCCGCACACGGCGCACAGGATGCAGGCAGAAGCCTTGGACTCTGTTTCCAAAGCTACGTTGCCACAAGCTTTTCCCTGTGAGACCAGATGTGAGGGTCACGGCAGAACTGAGAGTTGCCGTGGGGCCTGGAGGCACTGCGGAGGCCACGCTGTTTGTGGGAGTGGATGGGGCCACAGGGCCCGGAAGACAGATGGGGTCGGAGCAGACGGGGGGGCTCGGAGGCCGCGGCGGGCTACAAGCAGACGAGCTCTCGGTCCCCCAGGGCTAGACCGAAAGCTGGAAGCGCAAAGCGGGTGGATAGCCTGGGACCAAGGTCCCCCGAAGCCACAGGCCCTGGGCCTTCCAGAGGTGGCACTCGGCTGCCGCCACCACCACCACCTTCCTCCACCTTCACCCAGAAAACAAAGAGCACCCCAAGCGGAAGAGCCGATCACTCCCACAAGTTCCAGTGAGCTTCCTGTCCATGACACACAGAGGGCAGCTTGACTCGCCCAGAAAGATCTCAGGACATCAGACCTTGGACTCGAGCATCAGTGGGGAGGTGGGCAGAGAGGGGTGCGCTCAGCAGGTGAGGAGAGAGGTGGGCCTGGGACACAGGGGGCACTGGGGACAAAGACGCTACAGGTGGGTATGGCCACGGCCCTGGGGCCTCTGCCAGGAACGGTGCTGTGAAGACAATCGCCTCCCCTGGACATCCGAACATCCCACGCTTTGGACGTTCCTCTGAAAGGCAGTGTCAGGAGAAGTCTTATCACTGAATGAGAAATGACTGTGAGACTCCAGCTGCCCCCGCTGTAGAACGAGAGCGCCCCCAATGGGACCCAGCCACGGAGGGTGCCTCGGTGCGGCCCCAGCACCCTGCTCAGAGGGCAGGAAGGGAAGACAAGGCAGAGGGGGCAAGTGTTGGCCGGAGCCGAGAGAAACGCAGAGGGAAGGCCCGGCAGAGAGGTCTCAGGCGCCTGGCCGGCGGCGGGTGCTGAGCCGGCTTGCGTGCAGGGATTTCAGAACACGTGTGCACAGGTTACACACTCAGAGGAAGTGTCATCGACAGAATGAACACGTGCACTTCTGTGTGAGAGAATGGTGCCTAAACCCTAAGTCTGTCACCAGAAGGGCTTTGGAAACAGAGGCCCCAGATGGTGGACAGAGAGTGGACAGAGAGCAGGACTTGGAGGTCAAACACAGGCTACCCCTTACTGGCTGGAGGGGGTCTCTTTAGAACATCAGCTTTCTCGTCTGGCAGTGGCAAGAGAGCTGCAAGGATGAACAGAGACAGCGTGACCTCCTCTCGGATCACGTCCGGCCCTCACTCCCCCACAGGGACTCGAAGCGTTAATCTGCCCGAGAGCTGAGTGCCAACGACAGCAAAGACGCCAGGGCCCCGGCCTCTGTGCTCCTAGCTGGTGCTGCCTGTCGTCCCACTTCACAGCGGAGGGACTCGCGTTCACAGAGTTTCAGGGGCTTGTCCGAACGACAGAGCTCAGGCACAGCCTGCTGGGGGCTGCTCCAGGGCCACCTGGCCGCCAGCTGGTGTCAGGCAATGAGGTGAGCTGCACCTGTGCCTCTGGGAACAGCACCTGCAGAAGCCCCTCCCGCCCTCTCGAAGCCTGTTCACTAGGCGAGAGGACCCTGTGCCCCAGGCGTGGCCTATGACAGCCATGGGTCCCTGACCCCAGAGACTGGCTCAGCAGAGAGCCACGGGAAGCCAGTCAGGGGCTGGAATTCTGCAGGAACTACTCGGCGGAAGAGGCGCACTTTCCAGGGACAGACAGTGGGAAGGTCAGGCCCTGCAGACCCCACATCCAGGAAGAAGCAGGCACCGGGTCCCGGCGCGGCCCAAGGGCGAGGGACGAGAGCACCCTAACCCTGACAGACAGCGGGTTCAGAGAGGGCCGTGTTGGGAGAGGCCAGCTGAGTGACCCCCGTCCTGCCCTGTGACGGCCGCCGCTGTCCCACAGTGGACGACAAGACCTGGGCTCAAGGACCAGGAAATAGGAAGGGCGTGTCTGTCCTTCTGTGGCATCTGGGCCGGGCCACCTCCCTAGATCTCAAATCGTAACAGACAGCACTTAAACTTGGCTTCATGCTTTCATCTTTTTAGCAAACGTTTATTGGGGGTCTGCATGGTACCTGGCACTGTGCTATCCACTTCAAATGGCTTTTTCATCGGGACCGAGGGACACAGAGAGAGAAGCAGAGAAGATGGGGCTGGTAGCGCTGGTCAGGGAAGCCCACCCTCCGGAGTCTGGGCCTGCAGGGGTCTAGGGCCCCGGCCACCCATCCCGGCTGGGCACCGGCCACGTTCACTACACCCACGCTAAGGGCACTTTCGACACCGCCCTGCTAGGAAGGGTGTTTCACATCCCACTGAGCACTGGAAGAGGGAGAACGGGGGGAGAGGCCCCACTCCTGGACCACCGTTGGACCCAAGCCCCCACTTATCTTTTGAATCCTGAACTGGAAGAAGGCAGATGGGAGAAGCCCTTTTAAGTAAGACCTGGCCCTCACCACCTCCTGAACTCTGCCCCCCAAGGGGGCGGGAAGGGCCCCCTACCTTCATTGCTCAAGGCCATCTGGAGCCCGAAGGGGGAGGGAGGCCTAAAGAGCGCTGCTCTGCCTCAGGCCCGCCCCTGCGGAGCCACGGGGTTCCCTTGGGGGCGGAGCCTTGGGCCAGAGCAGCCCCTGCCCCCACTTCCAGGGCCGTGTGGCCCCATCAAGTACCCGCCTTGGCCGGGAAGCCGAGGGCAGCACCGACAGAGGGCTGGGGGAGGCACGGAGAAGGCACGAGGGCAGCTGAAGGGTGCAGAGAGAGGGCGCGACTTCCGTCTAAGGACGGCTTTTTAACGTGCCTTCGAGATCACAGGAGTCTGTGTCTAAGGGGGGCTCAGAGGCAGTGCTGAGACACAAGTGTTTCTGGGGCAGAAAACAGAGCGTGGGTGTGCGTCCCCAAAGGAAAAGGACGAGAGGCAACAGGCGGCTACGGGAAGGTGGCGCCAGCCACAGGGCGGCCTCGTGCACACCGGGGGGTGGGGGGCGAGGGGGGGGACCCTGGGCCCCAGGGAAGCCAGACAGCCAGGCAGGGACTCCAGAGCGGACCGCAGGTGACCTCAACGGGGGAGGCAGCCTTGGTCCAGAGCGAGACAGCTGCAGGGACCCCCAGGCGGGGAGCCTCATGCCCACCCCAGGCCTCTAACGGGCGCCCGGCTCCCACTCTCAGCACCAACAGGGTGGGGAGAACAGCAGCTTGACGTCTCGGGGCCCTGAGAGCCTTCTGCCTCAGACAGACAAAGCACGGCCGGGTGAGGGACAGGGGGGTAGACGGGGGAGGACAGGCGGGGTGGGACGGAGGGAACCATGATGGACGAGAGGGACACAGGCAGGCCCGCGGACACGGGACGGGACCCTCCCCAACTGCCCCGCTCACCGAGCTGCCGCGATGGGCGACTTCTTGGAAGCGTCCAGCAGGCCGCCCAGGCCGCCGACCGGCTCCTCCCCCAGGGAGCGCGTGTCTTTGTTCAGCTGCTGCAGGCGGGAGCTGAGCTCACTGATCACAGTTGGTTTGTCGTCTTCGGGCCCGGGGAGCCCCCGGCTCTCCATGGGGTCCCCCCACAGCTTGGACCTTCTCTGGAAGAGGTAGCGAGGGCGAGCAGGCCCAGCAGCAGAGGCCAGCCCGGCGGAGGCGGCGTGGTGCTGCGGGGCCATGAGCTCGCTGTCCGAGGACTGCTTCAGCAGAGGGTCCCTGAAGGTCACCGGCCCCTTCCCCAGCGGGGACTTGAGCTTGGGCTTGGGAGGCACTGGTGGCTTCTCGAGTAGAAAAGTGTGTCCGTCAGCGAAGGAGGTGTGGGTGTCGGTGAGCTCGCCGCTCTCGGAGCTCAGGGTGGACATGCTCGACACTGTGGAGATGGTGCTCGTGGTCTCCAGGTGGGGGTCGCTGGAGCTGCGGGTGTCTGCCTCCTCCACGCCCGAGTCAGCGGCAGACTCGGGGGCCGGGGGCAGCTCGCTGCCGGGCTTCCCCGGGGCCGGGCCTGGCACCGTGGTGGGCGAGGGACCTGGGCCGGGCAGCGGGGCGGTCAGAAGGAGCCCGTTGGCAAACTCTTCGGGGGGCGGCACCAGCCCAATGCGAGCCAGTTCCTCTCTGGTCTCCTCGTCGCTGGAGGACAGCTGGGCGGGCGGCAGGTTCACAGCGAAGACCAGCTCTGGTTCCTCCTCCGAGCTCCCCTGGCCCGTCCCGGGGCCCTTCGGGGCGCCACCAGGGGGCTGGGCCCGTGGGCTGGGCAGGGGCTCCGCCACCGCTGCTGACTGCGTGGGCGCCGGGGCCAGCTCTGGGGTGCCCGGGCGCTCCTCTTCGGCCCCCAGCCCGCTGGGCTCCTGTCCGTTGCTGGTGGCGTGGACAACGATGAGGCCTGCTGGCCGCTGCTGGGACGTATCCAGGACACTAAGGATCATGGACTTCTTGTCCTCCGGCGACTTCCGCTCCTCCCGGGGGGCTTTCTCCGGCTCCCTCCGAGCAGGCACAGGGACCCAGGCAGGGCTCCTCGGGGAGAAGGCGGGGGAGGCCAGGGCCCCGCGCTCTGAGTCGCGGGCTTGAACGTCCACAAACAAGGGCCCGGTGCGGTCGGCGTCGGGGCTGTGCACGGGCGTGGGGGACCGGGAGGGCGTCTGGGAGGCCAGAGCCCGCTCCCTGGCGGCGAGGGCGAGGGCGAGGGGCGAGCTGGGGTCCAGGGGTTTGCCGGTGAGTGGGTGGATGAAGGTGGAGCCGGAAGGCCCCAGGCTCGGGCCGCTGACCAATGGCTTCAGAGCAGAGACAGGGGAGGGCAGCAGGAGGTCGCGGCCAGTGGCGGCTCCGGCCCCCAGAAGGCGCTCGTCGATGGAGCGAGAAGGCTGCAGGGAGGGCAGGTCCGCGCTGGGGGCGCTGCCCTCGATGGCTCCCACCGATAGGAACACGGTGGAGCGGCGCCGCTCTTCCAGCCGTCGGTCCTTGGGCGCGGCCGGGCCGCCGAACGCGAGCCCGGGGCTCTCCCCGGGGCTGTAGTCGAGGCCGCTCGGCCGAGGCCCACGGTGCGTCGGGGAGGGCTCGCGGGCGAAGCTGCCGGTTCCCGGGCCGGGGCCGCCCACGGCCAGGGCCGCGCGCTCCTGGGCGTCCTCCACCTGCAGCTGCTTCACCAGGGGGCTCTTGCGGCGCTGAGGCTTGGACGGCGCGAAGAGGCTGGCGCTGAAGGCGCCCAGGTTGGCGTACGGGCTGTCGGGGCCCGGCGGCCTCGCCCGGCGCTTGGGGCGCTCGGGCGGCGTGGCCGCTGGCGGGGGCCGCGGGGTGTCGCCCAGGTCGGGCGCGGAGTCCTGCAGGATGATCATGGAGCGCGCGCGCTTCTGCCGCTCGGGGTAGGGCAGCGGCCCCAGGGGCGCGCCGGACTCGTACAGGCCCGCGCCCCCCGCGCCCAGGCGCGCCTCCAAGCCGGGTTTAAAGCTGGAGCGCACCGTGTCGTAGGCCCGGCCTGGCGGGGGTGGCGGGGAGAAGGCGGGGGGCGGCCCCGAGTCGAAGTAATAGGGCGCGGGCGGGGGTGGCGGCGCGGTCTGCGGCGGCGGCGGGATGCCGCGGCCCTCGCGCACCGAGTCCTGCATCGACGTGCTCCGCGGGAAGCGCCCCTCCAGCAGGGACGCCAGCTTCTCATCCTCCCCTGCGGACAGAGGGGCTCGGTGAGACTGGCCGAGGCGCCCGCAGCGGGCGTCTTCGAGGAGGGCTCTCCGGACCCCAGCGCCCGCCCTCTGCTGAGGCTGTCCCAGCTCCACCCCAGAGCAGGCGGGGTCCGAGCGGCAAGGAGGCCCCTGGAAGTCGGTGGGAAGTGCCAGCTTGACTGGGGGGGGGCGGGGGGATGGCATCGGGCTGCCGTGGGACCTGGGGCTGGAGAGCGGGGGGCACCTGGGGAGCCCAGGGCAGGGCCCAGAATCTGCCCACCAAGACTGTTGTTGGTTCGGGGGGGGTCTTGAGAAGCGTGGGGGAAGGTGTCAATTCAGAAACAGGGTAGAGGGGGACCCCACCAGCAGAGGCCCTGAGAAAGGACCCAGAGTGACCACACGACTTGGGGCCAAGACCTGCTCAAACCGGGAAGCTGGAGACGGCCCAAAGAAGACACCCCGGGAGGGCAGGTGCAGCCCCCCAGTCATGGGGGCGGGGAGGGGGGGCGCAGGTGCAGGGCTTCCCACCAAAGACAGCACATCTCAGACACCGGCGATGGAACAAGCAGATCTCACCGGGAGGCCCGGTGGCAGCCAGAGGCGGGGACAAGAGGTGGTCGGAAATGAGAAGGACACTCTCCCAGAGTGGGACCGATACACAGAAACCAGCAGGATGGTGGTGAGGGGAGCCCAGCCTCCAGCAGGCGGAGAGCTGCCCCCCAGGCGAGGGAGCTTTGCGCATGTCCAGTTCGGAGCCCGTGGGCGCCCTGGGCTGGGGAAGCCTGCAAGGCCCTGCCGCCTCATGCCTTGCAGCCCCAGTGACAAACATTTAGGGAGGCTGGTGCAAGTCACCACAGAGCAGGAGGGAGGATGACGGTGGAACTTCAGGTTGGCCGCCTGACGTTTCAGTTCTACTCGCTGTTGGCTGTGTGGCCCCAGGACGAGCCCACTGCGCCCCTGCTCTCTCCCGGGCACCCCAGGGTCAGCCGCATCGGACCCTGCTCTGCCTGCCTCAGACGCCATCAGATCCTAGCCAAGCAGGGCGGGCGTGCTCAGGCCCTCATCGTCCCGCTGCCCACCGGCGTCTGGCAGGGCCTCCTCGGGCACCCGTCGTGGACACCTGCACTGCAGGTGTGTTCAGACGGCCCAGCCCCAGCCGAGCGGAGGAAAGGCCCGTCCGTGCGGACACAGACAGGTCTCTGGGGCGTGGGGTAGGGGTGCCTTGGGGACCTACGCCAGGCCACCCTCTGGGCTCAGGGAGGCTTTTGAGAACTCAGCCTGAGGCAGCTAGCCTGCCCACCGCCCCACCACGGCCAGCACCAGCCCTCGCCAGGCCGCCTCCGCCTTGTTTGCATCTCGTCCTGCAAAACAGCTCGTGTCCCCGGCAGCAGCGCAAGGGTGGGCTTTTGTGTGAGAGGCTCTGCGGTCTGACATTCCTTATCCTCTCGGCCCTTGTTTCCCTGTCTCGGGGGCACCGCCCGCTCCCACCCTGGGGCTGTGTGAGCCAGAGCCACTTAAAGCCCACAGCGCAGGCCGAGCGCCTAGAAGCAGCCAAGGCGTCCCCAGCGTCACTTTTAGGTCCGCCTCCCGCCCCCGGGGCTGGACACGGGGCGCAGCACAGAGACGCCCACGAGCCCGCGCATGACAGCCTCGGGGGAAAGCCAGCGCTCCTGGGGGCTGCGGGGGGTCTGGCGGGCCAAGCTCGGACCTTCGGGCAAACGCAAGTCGCCTGCCTCAGGATGAAATGGGGTGTCTGTTCTGCTGCCATCTGGGTGGGCAGGAACCTATGCCCACGGAGGAACAGCGAGCACTGCCCAGCATTCGAGGTCCGGCCCCAAGGCCCTCAGATGCCGGACCGTGACCACCGAACACCGGCAGAGACCCTCGGGCTCGGTGCTCAGCTACTGACTGCGGCCCACTGGGGAGGATCGGAGTGGCCTTGCTGGTGGGCAGGTCCCAGCAGTCCCCGTGTGTATGAGTCAGGACCCTGAGGTTTCAAGGGTTAAATTTCACGCCCGGGACCGCACAGCCAGGACACAGGGCAAGAGCCCCAGGAGTCTGACAGCTCCCACGGCAGGCCAAGGCGAGGGGGCTGGGATGAGCCCCTCTCGGCTCACTCGTGGCCCAAGCACAGGACGGCCTGGGGTGGGGGCGGGGGGCGGAGAAGAGCTACCGTCCCCACCAGGACTCAGGTCCCGATGGGCAGGTACTCAGATCTGAACCTGTCCACCTTGAAACGGGGTGTGGCCGAGGGGCCGGCCCTCGGGCCGAGTGAGGGCAGGTAAAGAGCAGAAAGTCTGGCAGACCGGAGTCAGAGGAGAGTGAAGGGAGACGTCCTCGGAAGAAGCAGGAGGGGGCGGTCCCCAGGACCGCAGGCGATGAAGGGCCCACAGAGGGTCAGCTGCGGGGATGAGGGGTGGCCTCTGCTCTGCAGGAGGCCCCATTTGACCAGAGGGCGGGGCTGGGGCGGGGGTCAGGAGGCCAGCCGCACATTGGCCGGAGAGCAAAGCCCTGAGGCCTGGAGGGGCGGGGCTGCAGGCTGGGGAGGAGTCAGGCACCGGCGCCCGAGGAGGTGGCCCGCCCCTAAGCGCTAAGCTGTCGCGGGAGGCGCCCGGGGCTCAGGCTCCGGGGATGGAGGGGGGCAGTGCCTCCGAGCTCCGAAGTGGCTACAGCCTCACTGCCCTCCCTCCGCCGCCCTCCCCCACCCTCCCCCCTACAGAAATGACTCGTAGCAGCCCCCGAAGGGCCTCGCCGCACAGGAGGGATGGCTCTTACCGCACCTCACCACGCGATCTCCCAGAAACGCCCGCTCATCCTGCATGTCTGAGCTCAGACACCCCGCCCCTGCCCAGCCTTCTGGACACCCAGGTATGGTCGGTGCCCCCTAGCCACGTCCACTGCATGTCTCCCTCACACTCACCAGGCCAAGCTGTCTGCACACGTGTCACTGCCCCCACCTGAGCCCCCACACCTGGCCCAGGGTCAGCCCAGAGTGGGCACTGGCCGTCAGAGGTCCTGGGGTGAATGAGGGATCAGGGTTTGGGAAGCTGCTTGGCCAGACGGGTGAACAGAAGCCAGGTGAGGCAGCTGTGTGACCCTGGACAAGCCACTGCGCCTCTCTGCCTCAGTTTCCCTATCTGTAGCACAGAGGCGCCAGCAATGTGACGGCCACAGGGCTGCTCTGCAGCTGTGGGCACGAGACGGCGTTGAAGTGCTGAGTGGACGTCCACTGGTAAACAGAAGGTGGGTGTGGTGAGGACAGACAGGTGGACACGTGGCCAGGTCTGGGGTGGATGGGTGCACGGGTGAGCAAGAAAGGGCACCAGAGGCCTAGAGAGGTGAGCGGTGGGCAGGGCTCGTTAGGTGACCAGGCCCAGGGACAAGAGAGGGCATGGCCCAGTGTGGGGTGTGACGAGCTGCCAGCGAGACAAGTGCAGAGGCAGAGAGACCGAGGACATGGCATCGAGAAGGACCCACGCTGGTGAGGTGCGGGCCTGGGGGAGGACCGACAGGTGCCACTGAGAACGGTGGGGGAAGCCAGCAAGTGTTGCCCCAAAACTGGGAGAAGAGTTTCATGAATGAGGGACAGAAAAATCAAATGTTAATGGAGATCAGAAAGAGAAGGGCTGATCAAAGATCCACCGGGGGGGGGGGGAATGCCCTGGTGGGGGCCGTTTCAGTTTTAGGGACAAACGGAGCTGGCCTTCCCGAGGCTGAGGAGCAGGTAGGGGACGGGAGACGAGCACAGGGGACTGTGGCGGAAAACGGGCTGAGGGGGAGACGGGGGGTACTGGATCGAACCAGGGTGGGGGGTGAGGCACGTCCAAGGGGAGGGTAGTTTTAGGATCAGAAGTATGACAGGTACTCAGGCAGCCAGCACAGAAGACGGAAGACACAGGGATGGGACACGTGTGTCTATGGGGGGGCGCGGATATGAGGGGGTGCCCACTGAGCCATGGCTGGAGGAGGAACGGCGCGGGGAGTCTCAGGGGTCTGTTGTACCAAAGTATCTCTGGGCTTGGTGAGGGACGCATCCCCACACCCCACATCATGTGCACAAACTTGAGATTCCTAGGCTGGGGCCAGGGAGAGGCAGGACTTAGAGGGAAACTGGAAACCGCAGTTGAAAGTGGGGAGAGAGAGGGTCCTTCAGCCCCGTATCCCCCCAGCCCCGTGCAGACCCCGCCCGGCCATACCTACAGACTTGGTCCGTGGAATCCCCTTCCGCAGGGAGCCCGGCAGCTTCTCTGGGCCCGGGAGGCCCTGGCGCTCAAACAATGACTGTGGGAGTCGGGGAGGCACATGGAGGTTCCAGGGTACTGGGGCCCCCAGGTGTCCACCCAGCCCCACCCCACGCTCTTCCTGAGCCTACGACCACGCGCCCCATGCACTACTTCCAACGTACTGCCGCCCCGGGAGCCTGCGTCCCAAGCTGGGCCAGCCAGCGGGGGGGGGGGGCCGGGGGGGGGCGGCCTGGGCGTAGACAGTGTTGGGCGGGGCTGGCTCACAGCTGCCCAGAGCAGATGGTGGCCCTCGGTGCGACCCAAGTGGGTCTGCGGGGACAAAGGCAGACCACGTGGGGCACGAACGGGGCCGGCCCAGAACCTGCCTCAGGCGCTGAAAGCCGCTCAGCACGTGGTCGATGGCAGCCATCCTGGGGGCTGGGGGGGCCCCACGTGTCCCTGGGAGAGGCCGTGGGGTCCCTCGCAACCACCCCTGGAGAGGGGGGTCCAAAAGACGGGCCCCACCCCAGAAACGCAGAGGCCCAAGCTCGGCCCAGCCGCCAGCCCGCTTACGCTGATCTCCGCCGGCGTGATCCTCCGGCTGCTGGGCCGCTGCTTGACAGTGGCAGCTCTCGAGTCGGCGTCCATGGCGTCGGGCCTCAGCGCGGGCTCCGCGGCAGCGGCCAGGACCTCGTCCAGTTTCTCTGCACAGCCAAGCAGGGGCCGTTTCAGCCACCAGGACCCTGGGCAGCCGCACTGTTTTGTCCTCCCGGGGGCAAGGCCGGTCCGCCCCAGAGCAGCGGGACGGACCCGGAGGTGTGGCGGGGACCCGCGAAAGATGCGAGTCAGCCGAGAATGAGTGAAAGGGCACCTTCCAAAATCAGCTCACGGCCTCAGGCAGATCAGGAGGCCACAGAACCTTCATTCGGGGCGGGGGGTGCTGAGAAGGGGGTCCGAGACCCGGAGGGGGAAAGGCACCGGGTGGCGGGCGGTGGCGGGCAGCATTGGGCACTGTCCTTCTCAAACCCATTATAAAAGAAAAGCTTTGTCTCCATTAAGGCTGTTTGATGCTTTTAAAAGTGGAGTATTTATCACCAACGTGACTTAGAAGTTCTGTTAAACGACCAGGTCAGGTTGCAGGACTGGGATGGGTCCAGTGAGGCCCGCACATGGGGCGCAGCAGGGCGTCCCCCGCTGCCACCAGGACCCTCTCGGGAGCCCCACCCACTCCACCCTCCACTCAGCCTCGAGGTCCCCAAGCGCTCCGGACTCGGGGCTGTGCCGACCCCGGAGGCCCGTGCATCCTGTCGCTGGAGGGCGCCGGTATTCTGCCTGGGCTCCGCCCACTGGCACCTGACGCCCCACCTCTGCAGCTGCCCATCAGGGCTGCACAAAGTACACACCCTCCTGAGATGCCGGCGCCCAGCACAGGCCAGACCCACCCTTCACGCTGCCTACCCTGACTTCACCTCTGTGACTCAGTTTCCTCATCTGATAACACAGCACACAAACGGCACCTGCTCCAGCGTTGGGGGAACCAGCCCATACCTGACGGGTGCTGCCCCGGGGCCTGGCTCTGAGCACGTTTGCTGCAACCCTTCCTGTCTGCACACCTCTGCTCCCAAACAGCTCACAGGTTCCCGGAGGAAGAGAGCAAAGGCCCCCCCTGCTGTGGGCCCCGGGCACCAAGCCAGGCCCCGGCACGGCTCAACCAACGTTTCAACTCACCACCTGACACGCCCCCGTGCGGACCAGCTCCCAGGGCCACCCGGTGATGGCCCAGGTGCAGACCAGGGAGGCCTGTTAGAGGCCCCCTTGTTTTTGTGATGAGGGGTCTTCCTGTTGGAGCCAAGGCCACCATCACCACTTCCATCCCAGGTGACTCCAAAGACAGAAGACCTGCACCTGAGTCCCCGCCGCTCATCTCGCCTCAGCCACATGAAGATGCTGCCACCGCCCTCGTTCTGCCCAAGAGGAGCCAAGGCTCTGAGAGGTCGAAGGCCCAGCTCGCAGACCCAGGGAGTGGAAGGTCCGGCCGAGCAGCCAGGCTGCCCCGAGGCCACAGACGGGAGACAGAAGTGGAGAGAGACGTCTCCGGGGGAGTCACAGGGCGCGCACTCACCTGAGCTGCGGATTTAGAGGCTGCATGTCTGGGCCCGATGCTCAGGCCGGGACCCAATGCCGCGCGCCCGTGGAGGCAGCCAGGGTGCCTGCCGGCCACGGCGAGGGGGCTGGGGCCGCAGCGGAATTCTTTTCCCAGGGGAAAGAACTGAGAACTCTGCATGCCACAAGCTAGTGAGGCCGACACCAGTCCCCAACAAAATTAGAAAATTATGTCCTTAAATAGATCGTTTTAGACACGTGAACCGGGAAAGGAAGCCCACCAGGAAGCAGGGCTGGGCCACTGGGACGGACGCCCCCACCAGCCTCGCGCACACAGCTGTCGGGATGCGACGTGCAGCAGACACGGCCGTCTGAACAAGCGGGGCCTGCGGGGCGATGAAGCCCCAACGCGGCCCCTGCAACCGGGAGAAGCGTGCAGCCCGCAGCACAGCACCCTGGGAGCCCCGCTAACAGGCCGAGGACAGGACCAGTGTGCTCCAGAAATAGCTCGTGCGTCTGCCTCAAAGGTGTGCACAGAACTGTCTCCAGAGGAGGCCTCACCTCCCGTTTTAATGCACGAAAAGACACCAGGGAAAGCACTTCACGTGGACTGGGGACGGGGCGGCAAGACCTCGGAAGGCCAGACTGCCGGTGGTGCAGGAGAGCCCGGGCTACAGGTGGGCAGGCATGTGCCAGCACAGGGTGTGCCTGTGGGCCCCAGGGTGAGGGACGGGGGGGCGGGGGGGCACCAGGCCCGTGGACAATGAGAGGCTGCAGAGTTACCCCTGGCTTCTGTCTGGCCGGACTTCCGTGCACTGTGGCGGAGGTGGCTACGGCCAGGCCCTGAGGTTTGGCCCGATGCTGAGCACCCTGAGCACCCGGGACGGAGCCTCGGGGGGCGCAGAGGTGCGCCCGAAGGCAGGAGCGGGGGGCGGGAAGGCCGGCAGGCGGGCAGTGTCGGGCGGGGGCGGCGAGCCCTCCCCTAAGTGCGGTGGGGCCCAGACTCTTGCTCTGAGGGGACTGTCAGCACGAGGCTTGACCCGGAAGCAGGGCAGCGCCAAAACAGGACCCACACGCCAGGCACAGGGGGCCCCCGGAGCGGACAGAAGGGAGCAACATGGGCCAAGTCAAGCACCGGACACTCCCGCCCCCAAAGCGCCACAGCTGGACCCTCTGGGCGCTCCCTCCCTGGCTCCAGGGCTGCGCCCACCACAGGGCTTTCCCAGCACTGCCTCCCCAGGCGGCCCCAGCCCAGCTGAGCCTGTCACATCCCGGGCGGCCACTCCCTGGGCATTCCCCATCGGTCCCTCTCCAGGCCCTTCTACTGGCCCCCACCAGGTCCCAGAAAAGGGCCATCAGAGGGGACAGCCCAGGCTCGACCTAGAACCTCCTCACACACCAGCACTTCCCTGGACGGGGATCAGGCAAAGCTGGGGCCCTGGGGACACAGCAGGTGACTCACCCCCTTTCCTTCTCCGAATGGAGGCTTGGAATCAAGAAACAGAGCAAAGGGGGTGAGAGGCAGGACCCCGGCCCCCGCTCCCTTTGCCTCCCCTCTCCCCCGCCCCTCCCACGCCAGGACCTCCCAGACCTCCGCAGCCCAGGCCCACCCTCGCGACCAGACCAGACCGGAGGGGCGAGTCTGTCCAGTGCCCCGTCCGCTCCAGGCTGGGGACTCAGGGCGGAAGCAACCACAAGCACAGACGTAGGCTTCTGTGTGTGCGCACACACGCTCGCAGCGCACGCACACGCGGGGACACATGCCGGTGCACACCCACACGTGTGTCCACACGATACTCATGCAGGTCCATACACACACTTGGAGCATCCACTCACACATGATGTCTGCATACAGTCACGCACATCCACACACGCATGCACATGTAGCATCCATACATGCCCACTCATGTGCACACATGTGTGCGCATCTATTCACACATGTTCATGTGCTTGTGCGGTCCACTTATGTACATGGTTTCACACATGTGCACACCCATACGTGCACACATGATGCTCATGCGTGTCCACTCACACTTGTGCACATCCACTCACATGATGCTCGCACCTGCTTGTGCACATCCACTCACACACGATTGTGTATGTACACCCACACACATCCACTCGCACACATGCATGTCATGCACATCCACACACATGCACACACAGACAGGTACACACGTGGAGATATCCACAATCACATTTTTTCAGAGGAAGGGCAAAATCCTATCAAAACCGCACGTGGAGGCCACTTATGGCTGCACTGGTCACCCCCACACATCCTGTACGGCGTTTCTGACAAAGGACAGGCCAGTGTGTGCCAGACCGCGGCCAGTCAGAGTCCGCATACGGGCACAGCACCTGCTCCAACCTCCTTGTCACAAAGGAAAAGGGACCCAGGAGTCCCAGGGTGTTCATGGGAAAGCAGGTGGGCAGGAGGGGGCTCGGACCCACCAGGGCCTCGCTGCCCTCTGCAGCCCAGCATGTCCTTGGTTTACACTGAGTAGATGGGCATGTGGGGGCCATGATGGGCCCCTTGCAGCAGGGCGGTGGGGCTGTCCTCCCTCCTCCTTCTGCCTGTCTCAGGGGAGGGTCCCCATGCCACCCCTTCCTCTCTGCCCCGTTTCTGCCAGTCGCCTCGACCCTGCAGGACTCGTTTCTCCCCAATCCCCTCGAAGCAGCACGCAGCCACCTGGGCATGGACCTCCACGCTTGCCGCCTGCTTCTTCTGTCACCGCACATCTTCCTTTCTTTGCGGCTGCCTAGGTTACCTTCTCCATCGGCTACGGGACCCTCGACAGTGTGACACGCTAATGCTGGCACTGAGCTAATGGGTCTCGCTCCATCTTTTAACGGCACAAACGCTGGATCATGGGCTGAGCCCCTCAGCATGTGGGAGGACCCTGGCGCTGGCCTGGTTTCCTCAACCCAGGCATTTCCAAAGGTCGGCAACTAGGCTGGCTTCCCAGGACAGCCGACTCCGGGGCAGGGGTGGCGTCTCCGCCCAGTGGAGCAAGGTGAAGAGCCTGTGTCTAGCTTCGACCAAACCTATGACCCCTCACTCAGAAGTGTGGACGGAGGCTCTGTGCTAAGCTGTCCCTTCATCATCCTTCCCCAAACCGTCCAGGAACAGCAGGCGCAGGTGATGCTGACCTGAGGCTGCAAGAGCGAGCCCCTGGGAGAGGAGAGGCGCGCAGCAGCAGAGGCTGCCCTGGACCGCGGCAGCGAGGAAAGAGCCCTGCTGTCCTCTGGCTTCTTCAGACAGAAGCAGCCCAGAGAGCGCCTCGGTCCCTGCATTACAGATCTCGGGCTGCCCAGGCGCCTCTCTGCGCAGAGCAGGGAGAGTCCTTTCTGAACATGCAGCAAAGCGTGGCTACGTAACAGTCCCTGAGGGAAGGAGGCTCCTGGAACCAGCCCACCGGAGCCTTGGTACTGTGTGTAGCCAGACACAGCCGCCTACGGGTGTTGGTTCACTGATCAGTTTGGGTCCTCAGTGTGATGGGTCAGCTCCCCATGACTGGCCTTGGACCCTCGTGGCCCTGGGGCCAGAAGTCTGCTAGCTTCTCCGCCTCACTCTTGAAGGAGCAGGTTGAGCTACATACAGAATTTTAGGTGGAAAAACATCTTCACACAAGGCTTTGACATTGTTCCATTGTCCTCTAGCAGTTGCTATTGCTGATGAGAAGTCGGCTGTCCGTCTTCCCGCCCTTCCTAAATCATCCAGCCTCTTTCTCGGGTAGTCAGTCTACAGTGCTGTGAGGTTTCACTATGACAAGTCCTGATGTGGGTCTACTTTGTATTTCCCTGCTTGGGACTTGCACTTCTTCACACTGGAGTTTCCTCTCCTTTTTCAATTTTGGAAAGTTATTGGCCATTTAGTCTTCAAATATTGCCTCTTCCCCAACCTTGTTACTCTCCCCCCCGGGGCTTTCCTCACTTGCCCTCCATGTCTCCTCTCTGCCCTTTGATAGTCTGTATCCCCTTGTCTCCTGTGCTGCATTTTGGGTGCTCTCCTCAGACTTATCTTCTGATTCACTGTTTTCTTCGTCAGCTGGGTCTATGGGACAACCCGGTCACACGGCAGCAGAGGGAATCCTGTTCATCCCAGAGATTTTTTTATCTCAGTGGCTACACTTTTCATTTCAGTGACACTTCCTTAGAAATCCCTTTAAAATCGGCCTCTCTTCCCCCCCCCTCATTTGGTACTGCCCTGTTCTTTCACTGTGAATTCTGTTATTTCTCTTAACTGCTGTAATTAAATAACTTGTTTTGACTCGTTCATATTCTTCTATGATTTTCAGTGCTTTGGATGCTAACCCCAGTTCTTGGTCTTGGATCTAGCTTTCCCACTTCTCATGGGTCCGCAACCCCATCTCCTGGCCATGTGGGGGCACCAGAACCTCCACCCCTCGCCCCGAGTGTCTACATCCTGCCCTAACCCTCACAGGCTACGGAAGCATCGGCTCCCTCTCACTCTTCTCTCTTGGCTTCGTTCTTCCTTTTTGAGACCCGGCGAAGTTCTGCTACTTTGTTTTGAGCTGATTACGTGCCTTTTACATTTTTATTTCCTCCATAATACTTATGGAGAAAATCCTGGCCACGTCAGCTCAGTTGATCTCGATGGGTGTCCTCCACACGTAACTAACCTGCAGCCAAGAGCACCTGCTTGGACGGGGCTTGGCCTAGGGAAGAGCCAAGCCTGAAGCCAGGGTCGGGGTCAGGACTGGGTCATCTCCCCACCTGGGACCGGAGTCAGCGTCCCTACTGTGGCTGAAGCCAGAGCCACGTCTGGGACTAGGACGGGGCGTGGACGGTGGAAGGATAGAGCCCACCAACAGCCACGTGTACAGGGACACGCTCAGGACGAAGACGTCGACGGCACGAACGTCAGGACGTGGTCACGTGTAACGGACACGCCTCTGATGAGGCTATTAACAGTCACACATCTCAAGACACACCCGCAATGAGGCCACCGAGAGTCACTTGGGATCGTGCCCACAACGGGCCCCGTCAAAGCCCCGACACACCGCGGCCCACGAGGGCCTGGGCTGTCACTGTGCCAGTGAGGCTCACGGGGCCGTGAGTTCAGCCGCTCACTGTAATTACCCTGCTGGGCCAGTGAGTGAACAGATGCCGAGAGGGTCAAGTAAATGCAAAAGCCACATGGCCAGTGCCCAGCAGAACTGGGAGCAGAGCCCAGGGCCCCCGACCCCTGCCCTTTCTCACTTAGATAAAACGAAGAAGTCACGTTGGACAGCAGAGCCACAGGCAGCACGTGCACGCGCATGCAGACACACCGGCGGGCTGGGCCCTGCTGCCACCGCCATCCTAGCCGCACACTGTCCGTCTCCAGCCCGGTGGGCCAGCCTCTGGGACCATCCACATGTCCCGCTCCTCGCTGCCCCCACTCCAGCACCCACCCGTCTACCTTTGACCTGTTCATACGTCCACCTGTCTGTCCTTTCTGCCCTCTGCCTCTCCCTGGCTTTGGCCCCAGCTCACTCCGCCTGGCCTCCCACCCTGGGCTGCCCACCGCCTCGCACCCACCGCCGCTCACCAAGTTCCTCAAGCTCAGCCGTCATGGACTTGGAGCGCAGGGTCAGTGTGGTGCTGGGGGCCCTCTTGGGGGGCGGTGGGGCTGCAAAGAAGAGGGAGGCCTTGGACCTCCTGTCCAGCAGCAGGCAGCGCGGCGTGGCCAGGTGCAGGTGCCACTTGCGCTCCACCGCCTGGATCTCCTCGTACTCCCGCGAGGACGCGTCGCACTGCGCCAGCATCTTGTTCAGGCTACGACTGGATGCAAACTTCTTCATGGCGCTGGCCGCTCAGGGGGTGCTGAGGGTCGGGCTGGGCCAGGGCGGGCGGGGCCTCGGGAGGTGGTCGAGGGCCCCGGTCGGGGTGGCAGTGCCAGCCAGCTCCCGCCTGAGTGCCCGCCCGGTCGGCTCCGAGGGCTGAGCAAGGGGCACCAGAGCCATGGGGTGGGGGCTGGGCGGGGTCCCCAGCAGGCTGGGCTTTTCCTGCTCCAGAGCCCCCCCCAGGCCCTGGGGGCCAGCACCCCTCAGGGGGCCGGGGTGTGGCCGGCCGAGCCAGGGCCTGGGCCAGCCAGGCCAGCAAAGCCTCCTGGGCCCAGGCTGGGCCGCGACATCGCGCGAGGAGAAGACGCTCTTCCTCTTCCCTCAGGTGCCGCCTCCCCCTTCCCTCCGACAATGAGCGGAAGGCAGCGTCAACCTCACAGTTGCTATGGCAACCCCGGCCTCCAGGCAGCTGCTGGCAGTGCAGGGAAAGAGGGCTCTTCCACACCAGGGGCTGGGGGGGATGCCCGGGACGCCAGGAAGCTGGGGGCGGGATCTGAGGAGGGGCAACCTGGGGTCAGGGGCCAGGGGCTGGGGGCCGGGGGGGCGTCTAACAGCGGGCACTGGGAAGGCGCCCAGGCCGTGGATGGGGCGTTTCACCTAGGTTCGGACATCTGGCATCGGCGGCCCGGGGTCGGGGGGTAGGCAGAGAAAAATGGGCCCGGGGTCCAAGGTCTACGGTCAGGAGCTGGAGGGGAGTCTGGGCACAGAGGCCTGAAGCCTGACCCCTCACCTCTGCGCCGAGCCCCATCTTCTTCTGGCTTCCTGGTCACCGACACCACCTTCATGACGAGACGGTTCCCGCCCTGGCGGATCAGAGCCACCACCTGCTTGTGTCCGACCTTCACCACGTTCACCCCGTTCACCTGGGACAGAGAGGCAGGTGGGTGGGGGCGGTCCTGTGGGTCTTCCTCAGGCTCAGGGGTCAGCGCCCCCCCGCCGCCCCGCACCCGACTCCCCCAGCCACACAGGTGAGGAGGAGCCGCACCTCGATGAGGAAGTCCCCTGTGCGCAGCCCAGCCCTCCAGGCCACGCCCTCCACATCCACGGACTCGAGATACTGCAGCGCGGGGAAGGCCGGCGTGGGGGTGAATTCCTCGATGGGGGTCTCTGCTGCATGGGGCGGGGAGCGGGGCAGTTAGGAAGGGGCTTCACCAGAGAGTCGAGGTGCAGGCGGTTGCCACAGAGCAACCGCCCAAGAGGGGTTCCCCGCGCTGAGCGGACGAGCGCCAGGGCAGACTGGCCTGGGGCCGGGGCAGCAGGCGGGGGCTGCCCAGGGCAAGAAGCGCCGGCCCGGAATCCGGGACATATCCCTGAGAAACCCCTCTCGCCCCCACCAGAACGGCCCCGCTGGCCAGGCGCAGGAGCAAAGACACTGGGTGTCCCGAGGAGGAGGGTGCAGTGCCCGGCAGTGAGACATTCAACACTGGGAAGAAGTCACGGCGCAGGGACGAGGAGAGGTGGGGCCAGAAGAGAGGGGCAAAGGCGGAGCAGGGGATGGGGCCTGCGCAGGGGACTGGGCGCCGCAGGGCAGGGGCAGGGGGCGGGACGAGGCCGGGAGGCGAGCGGAGAGGCAGGAGAGAGGCAAGACAGGGAGGACGCCCCGCGCAGTTTGCATCCCCTGCCGGTCAGGTGCCCAGCACCACATCCGCACGCCGCCCCCCACCCTTCATTACCTTTGGCCCCCCGAAGCACGAAACCAAAGCCCTCGTGGTCCCGTTTCTGTAGGACAGCCACCTTGTCATCGATGACATAATCACTGGTGGAGGAAGGCAGGGAGGGGTGAGGAGGCGCCCGTTGGAGGGCACAGCTGGCCAGGCCGCCCCCACATGTGCCCAGGCACGGTCACCCAGACACAACCCACCCCCAGGAGCTGCCCCTGCACTGACCCGGGAGGGCAGAAGACAGAGGAGGGCTGGGCACCACCAGTCCGTCCTCTGACCTCTTCACTCCAGGCCCCCTGGGCCGGCTCTCAGCCTCCCTCCACACCTGCCCGCCCGCCCGCCGGCCCTGCCTGTACCTGTGTGAGGTGAGGCTGTCATAGGAGCCCACCGTGTAGTGGCGGAAAAGTCGCTTCGTCCGGTCCTCCCGGGTTTCTGAGGGGAATTGCAATTGCTGATAGAGGGTCATGTCCTCCAAGCGGCCTGAACTGCCCCTCCGCCCCCGTGGTCACCAGCTCCTGCCCACACCACCACCACCCGCCGGCCTGGCTGGGCAGCATGGAAGTGGCTGGGGGGGATCCTGGGTCCTGGGCCCAGGGGTCCTGAAGTCAGAGGGCTGAGGGGACTATGCGGGACATTCTGGCCCCCGGGGGCAGGAGTTGAGGGTCATCTCTCCCCAGAGTACAGGGCAGACTGGACAAGGCCAGGGCTGCCCACAGAGAGTCAGAGCCCTGGGCCTTCCAGCAAAGATGGATGTGCATGTGTGAGGCATGTGTGTGGCGCAGCCGTGTAAGTGCAGTGCTTGTTCACATGTGTGTGCGCGAAAAGTCGTGGGCCCACGTGCGCTGCCACAGAAACCGCGTGTGTCCTCACTGAGCCCCTCACACGGTCCACAGATGCTCGGCCTCACGGGCTGCCTCGCTCCAGGTCCTGCCTCTGAGTGCCCCAGGAGTCCTGGGGTGGGGGGGGCTGGGTCCCTTCCCTGTTGTCCCTGCATCACACAGAGCTCTGTCCCATCTGTACGCAGTCTCTGCATCCCTCGCGGCCCCTTGCAGAGCTGGCCAGCAGCCTCCCCCGGACTTCCTGCAAGCCTGCAGTTTCTCTCTGGTGCACACCCCCAGCACGGCCCTCCCCACTCCGCGCTCCCGTCTCCAGCTGCCCCCTGGCCTCCCCGCACCTCTCTCTGCAAAGGGGTTCCCCCAAGACGGTTCCACCACCATGCGCATCTCACCCCTCAACCCCTCTCTGACTATCGTTTTAGCGTTTCTCAAGCCTGTTCACTCATCCTGCAGGTATTTACCGAGCTCCTACTACGTGCCAGGCGCTGCGGGTCTCGGGCTCTGAGAACACAGCAGGCAGCAGAACACAGCCCCTGCCCCGCAGAGCTCACGGGCTGTTCGCTCAGAGAGGGGGAGACAAGAAGCAGGTGCACGTGAACGTGTCGGGTGCTGGTGGGGGCTGAGAACGCAGGGCGGGGCACAGAGAGAGCTCACGGCTCTGGGGTGGTCACGCCACGGCCGCCCCAGGAAAGGACAGGTGCACGCAGGCCATGAGGCAGCGCCACAGACGATGGCGGGCCAGGACTTCCTGGGGCAGCACTCAGGCCAAAGCCCACTGGCCGGCGTCGTGTTCCAGGGACGGGAGCAGCCTGGGCCGCTGGGGCAGAGGGGGCAAGGGGGAGGGGTCAGCAGGTGATCAGAGGGGAACCTGTGCTTTCGGATGACCTGTCTCTTCCACCACGTGTCAGCCCTGTGCGAGCCAGGACCACAGCTCCTCCATTTCTGGGATCTGGGCACCTCGCACAGCACCTGGCGCAGAACGAGCATCCCCAGTGCTCCCGGGAGGACAGACGGGTGGGCATCTGGCTGCGGGTGGATGAACAAATGAATGTATGATGGATGGAGGGACGGATGGATGGAACGAGGGACACATGGAGGGAAGGAGGGAGGGAGGGAGAGAGGACAGAGGGCAGAAAGGATGCATGGAGGGACCGAGGAGCAGTAGGTGCATAAACAAATGGGCAGGTGGACTGAGAGGTTTGATAGGAAGGGGACACCTAGAATGGCGGATGGAGGAGAGGGCAGATGGACACATAGATGAACGGGTGGGTGGGTGACTGGGTGGGTGGATAGATGGACAGACAGACGAATGGATAAATGGATAGATGAGAGGAGGGATGGGTGGATGGATGGAAAGATGGATGGATGGACAGACGGACGGACGGGCAGATGGATGGGTGGACAGAAGGGCGGACAGGCAGATGGATGGGCGGGTGGGTAGAGGAAGGAAGGAGGCGTGGGGTGGGCTGCGGTGTCGGGAAGAGTGGATAGTGGCAGGATGAGCAGGTGAGTCGAACGGCGAATGGAGGTAAGAGCAGGTGAAGCAGAGGCTGGATGGACAGAAGGAAGAGCTCCCCTCAACACCAGCAGGCACAGGGGTCAGGGAAAGTGCTGGTCCGGGGTCAGGACCTGCCACCACCTTGCGTGTTCTCAGCGAGTCAACGGCCCCCTTCGAGCCTCTCCTCACAGAGCGGGAAAACGCACCCTGCGGAGCCCCCTAGGTCGTGATGGCCTGCAAGTCTGTCACGCTGGCGACCCCCACGCGCTGCCTGCTGCAGCCCAGACCCTCGGGGACACCCCTGCACCCGCCATCCAGGCCGGGCCTCCTCACTGCCCAGGTGGGGCGCCAGACCCTCCCTGCTTCCACCACACCCTTCTCACATCGACCCAACTCCAGCCACGTTCATGGCGCCGGCCTGTAAAAGGACCCCCAAATTCCACAGTTCCCTGGCCTCCCGTTTTTAGATTCTGTCGACCAAACAAATTGTATTTATTACATAACACGAATTCACTTTCCTGTTTCATTAATCAGACACATACAAGCCAGCCGAAGTGAAAACACGCAGCGTGACCCCGCCCCCCCCCCCGCAAATACTGGAAGGAAAGGGAGGGGGGGGAAGGGGGAAGGGGGAGGCTGGCTGCTGCGGGAGCCACAGCTTTCCAGGTGTCCTAGGGAGCAGCCTCGCTCCCCCCCGCCCCTCCTCCCCAGCCACCGCTCAGCTCAGCTCGCTGGCGGCAGACAGACAGCGGCTCCTTTACCACCGCCCCAGGCAGGAGCTGCAGAAGGCACCGCGATGATGCCCCGGGGCACCACTGTGCCCCACCTGCTGGCACACCGTGCCCTCCTGGCCTCTAAGTCCCTCTCTGTCCCCACTCCAGGCTCAGAAACAGATCTTTCTTTGGATCCAAGCCTGTTGGAAGTAGGTGCTCATTCCTGGGCTGCCTCTGGCACAGCCCAGACCCTGGGTCCCAGATCAGACTCTGCCCGGAGCGGCTGGCCGGCCCAGCCTGCACTGAGGGCAGACATTACTCTCCCCTCCCACCAGACAGCTGCCACAGGCCTCTCTCCCTCCGCCCACCCACGAAGCGCTCCCATCTACCGAGGTACCTCCTGACATTCTCACAGGCGACAAGCCCCAGGGCCACCCTGTCTAGGAGCCCAGCGTCCGCCCAAAGGCCTCCAGCCCCTGCACCAGGGCACCGGTGCACTCTCCCTTCTCCAAGACTCCCCCCTGCCCAACACTCACCGCGGCCTCCACCTGCCCACCTGACCCTCACTCACCCTAATCCTGGATGGCCTGCACACTCAAGGCGACACCCCATCTCCTCCTGCCACACTGCCACACACACCAGTCCTACCATCCTCCTTCTGGACCCACAGCCACCCGACGGGCCGCACACCCCCACCCCGGCGCCGCCACCCTCACTGCACACACGGGTTTCACCCGTCTACAGCCTGTGACCTGTGTCGGTCACAGCACAGACCCTGCGGCCACTGCCAGCGTCCCAAAGAAGACTACCCCCGGGCCATGGGACCCACCCTCCTAGAAATGGAGCACCACCCACTGTCCTCATTCCCAGGCCAGCTCCTGTGTGTGAAGTGCTGGAACGCCACGCCACGCCACCCCGGGAGACGGGTGCTGCCCCGCCACCACCGGCGGGCCGCCTAGGGGCCCCTGGTCACCCTCCAAGGCTCAGCTCAAATGCCTCTGCTCGAAGCCCTCCTGACTGTCCGGCCAGCCCAGGGAGCACCTGCGCAGCTCGCGCCTACGGTCTGGTCGCATGAACCTGTCTCTGGTGTAACCACCGTGCCACCGGCTCGTCTCTAGGAAAGAGCCACCTCTGTGCCCCCAGGTCCCAAGACAGGGTCCGACACACATCGAACAACTAACATGCTGTTCTCAAACTCCGACTTCAGTCCAGACCTCCTCCCACCCTAGCCAGCCCTGCAGCCACAGGTCTCCAATCAGGCCCTTCGCGGCCCACCCAGGGCGGGGGTGCGGGGGAGGGGGCAGCACAGAGCCACTCTCGCTTAACAGGTCTGCAGGTCCCGCCTCCCTCTCCCCTCGCCATCGGATTGGCAAAAAGGTCCAAAACTCTGAAATCACTCCCCACCTGGACAGGACGCCTCACCAGCCCTCCACAGACACACGGCAGGGGGTGTGTCCCTGCCGCACCCCCAGCCGCCTGGGGAGCCGTGGGGGCAGGGCGTGGCCGAGCAGACAGGGAAAGGCACCCGCTCGGCAGCAGGTCAGCAGCCACGCGCCGTGGGGGACGGGACCTGGGCCATGCAGGGGGTGGCTCCCCTCCGGAAACTCTCATACCAGGTTTGGAGGGCAAGGCGGCCCTACGCCCAAGCCCTGTGCAGAGAAGGGGTCCAGAATCCTTGGGCCAGAGACACCACTGGTGACCCCACACTGGCCACCACTCAGGAGAGGACGCCCTGCCCCGCCAACTCATCAGGCCTCCGACGGAGCCCTGTCCACTGGCAGCACCACCTCAGATCCCAGCCGCCAGAGGGCACTTGCGAGAGGCCGAGGCCTTCCCCACCTGCTGCCCTCAGACCCTCCTGGCCCCAGGGCACCCACGGCCCCTCTGGGCCCAACTGGCCTCATTTCCTCTTGGCAGATCCAGGCCTGCCTGCACTGCCCGCCTGGACAATCTGTCTACTTTGGAAACACATCTCTTCTCTCGCGCTGACCTCACTGCCTGTCTGCCAGCCACGCGGGAGTCGTGCACCCCACGCACCAGCGTTTCTGTGAGGACCGCGTGTGGGGAGTGTGTGGTCACTGGGAGGCACGTGTGGGCTCCGCACACTCGTGTTCGTGCCTGCATGTCCTGGGGACACATCACACGCGTCTCCGCCGCGGTGAGGTGCCTGTAAGTATGCGCAGGGTGTGTGCGCGCTGTGTGTCTGTCATGCACACGTTTGGTTCGGGTCGGGCGCGTGCGTGTTCACCCCGGCCTTTTCTCTGCGTGTCCACGTGGACTCAGCTCCAAGCAAGCTCACGGGGGAGCCAGGGAGCGTGGGGGTCACTCACCGTGCCGTGTGTCATACTGCCTCATCTGCACCTCCTCCACGCAGTCGGCCGGGAACCAGCCTGTGCGGCCTTTCACGGTCCCCTCCCAGAAACCGCCCTCCCCAATGCTGAGCACTGGAGGGACAGAAGCCAGAAAGGCGGTCAGGCCGGAGCAGCCAGCAGGGGCCCACCCCTCCCTGCCCCTCTCCCACCACCACCTCAGGCTAAGGTTCTGCCCACCCACCCGGCACCTTCCTCCCATCCCTCCCTTCACCCTCCTGGCTTTTTCCCTGGAAAGATTTCGGGATCCACAAGGAACAGGAACGAACAGATGGGCACAGCACAGGATGGGCATGTGGGGGACAGAGAGACACACAGATGGACACACTCGAGGGGGGCAGAGGCAGGGGCCTCGGTCCCGCTCCTGCCCTCCCAGGGGCCCCCTCCTCGCTCCCCACAATGCTGTCGCCCATCCCAGGGGCCAAGTGCTCAGGGTCACTGTCCGTGGCCAGGGGATTAGGCCACAGGCAGACGGGGGGGGGGGGGGGGGGGGGGGGGGGGGGGGGGGGGGGGGGGGGGGGGGACTGACCCCCGACTGCCCCTCCCTTGGGCTCCAGCAGACACACGGTGCCCCCGAGGACAGGGCCCCGGTGATGCAGAGAGCCCAGGCTGAGAGGAGCTCCTCATGGCCCCGGGTCCCCAGGACAGAGGAAGCAGGTGACAGAAGCCCTCCTAACACACAGACACACACACGAGAGACACAGGCATCCCCCGCGATGGCCCAGGGCCCCCAGAGCACAGGGATTTCCAGTGAAGAAGTCACCGAAGTGACACAGGAACCCTGCAATTGCAGGGAACTCTGTAATGGGATGGGGTCCTTGGAACACACAGACCCCCAGTGACACCAGCCCCCGTGACACAGAAGCACCCCGACAACGAGAGGAGCCTGTGGTGTCACAAGGAACCCATAATGACGGGGGGGGGGGTAGGAACCCCATAAACACAGACACCCCTCCCTGACACGGAGCCCTTCACAGTGACACAAGGAATCCCCAGTGGCAGATGCATCCCATAATGACCACCGTGGCTCAAGTGCCCGGGGAGACCCCAAAATGGCATCGGTCCCCGCACGATCGCGGCGCCCCGGCCCGGCGCCCCCGCGACCCCGCCCCCCGCGCCCCTCACCCTTCACGGCCTCGCCGCGGTGCAGCGGGATCTCGCCCTCGCCCTGCGGGCTGTGCGCCTTCACGGCGATGAACTTGCGGCCGGGGACGGCGCTGTAAAGTTTCCGCTTCGGGCCCCGGGGCGGCGGCGCGGGGGGCGCAGGGGGCGCCGGGCCGGGGCCGGGCGCGGGGCCGGGGCCGCCGGGGCCGCCGGGCCCGCTCGGGCTGTAGACGAACACGTAGGTGACGGACGCGATGCCGGGGGGCAGCGGGCACGCGAAGCCGGCGCCCGGGGCCTCCATGGCGCGCGGCCCGGCCCCGCCGCCGGCCTCACCGCAGCCGCCGCAGCGCCCGCCACCCGCCGCCCGCCGCCGCCCGCCCGCCCGCCGGGGGCCCGGCCCGGGGCCGCTCCATGGGCCGCGCCGCCGCGCCCGGCCCGCTCCCGCCAGCGCACGAGCCGCGCCCGCTCAGGGCTCCGGGGCCGCGGGGCTGCGCTCCCGGGCGCGCCGGGCTCGCTCCATGCCGCGGCTCTCCGCGCGCCCCGCCTCCTCCGCGGCCCGGCTCCACCCTCTGCGGGCGGTGGCGGCCGGCCTCCCCGCCTCCTCCGCGGCCCCCCGCGCGCCCCCACGGGGGGAGGCCACGGGGCGAGGGGACTGCGGCGCTCGGAGGGCAGAGGGGTGTCGGGCACAGGAGGGCGGGGAAGGGGAGGCGGGACTCGGTCGGAGCGACCAGGTGGGAGCTTGCTGGGGGGCGGCGGGGGGCGGGCCACACTGTGCGCTTCAGACAGCGGAAAAGCTGCCTGGCGAAGGTTACAACCCTGAGCGGGTCTGTGCCCCTCCCCACCGCCCCCGGCTCACACCCTGACCGAGGCCACGCGTGAGGTGCCCGAATGCCCCTTCAGACCCGTGTCCTCTCCTCCTCAGACAACGGCCCGTGAGGCCCATGCACACTTGTGCTGACCAACCGGCCCACGCCGGCCTGCTGTCCCCACATGGGCCCCGGGCCTGAGGCCTCGGCCCTCCACCTTCGCCCTTGTCAAAAGCCTGCGCTGCCTCCCCAGTACCTGGGCCGCCCAGGTCCACATTCTCAGCCATGAGCAAAGCTCTGTTGGACTGAGAGTTAGCTACAGTCCCGTCTCGCACTGGGGTACCTTCCCGACCCCCCGACAGCGGGCCCACCATCTCAACTATACGCACCAGGCCACCGCAGCCAGCTGTGCGCCATGGCTCAGCCGCAGGCCCACCCTTCCCCACCCTGCTCTCTGATGCTGGGGGGAACTCTGGGACCCCATTTCTGGGGGGCTGGGGGCTCCATGCCAGGCTCTGCCCACAGGGGGCACAAGGGGAGCCACCACCTCCCCGCCCCCCAGGTCAGCTCAAATGCCCCTTTCTCTCCTGAGACCAAAGTGGTCTCTCCTACAGAAGCCCTCTCCTTTGAGATGCACCCAACGTCCTTAGCCCCCTGGCCACTCGCAGGGCGGCCCCCGTACCTGGGTCCCTGCCCACCTAACTGCTTCTTAGCCCTGGGCCCCGCTGCCCATGTCCTTCTGAAACCTGCAGGACCTCGTGCTCTTGGCTCCCACCACTCCGGGCATCCTAGGCACCAACGAAATGTTTGTATTAAAATAATACAACTCTGCCGCCCCCACAGAGCCGTGAGCCGAGCCCCACACAGAACAGGCCTTGGTTTTGTGTTTGCTGAAAGGTGAATGAATATACCAAAAAAACAAACAAAAGCAGGGCATCCCCACAGCTCCCATCCGGGCACGGACCTCTGCAAAGCCGGGACATTCCGGAGCTTGTTCTGCTAGTCACTCGACCATCCCACCCTTGGAAAAATCCATGGGACATGCACAAGCTTTGGGGAGAACTGATGTGATCTGGGGCAGGACAGACAACCTTGGAGTGTAGGGAAGACACACAGACCGCGGAGACATCGCGAGTCAAGGCTGCGTGAGCAGGGACAACAGCAAAGGGTAAAGTGGACAGGGCCTCGGCGGGGCAGCGGCTCAGAAAGTTTAGGAATCGGCTCTCCCGGGGCCCAGCCACGCTGCTTCCTAGGGCTCCGTGCCTTTGGATAAGTCGCCCGCCTGAGCGGTAGGACCTGCATCTGTAAAATCGGCCTTCGGGGAGCACCCTCATGCAGATCAAGGCTGGGACGATACAGGCCAGCTGTCATCACGAAAACAGAATGCTGGTTGTGTGACCGCCACTCTACGATGTCCCCTGAGCACCGTGTGACCGGCTCTGGGGACACTCGGGAGCAGGAACGGCGGCCACCGCCCTCGAGGTGCGGGGAGGGGAGCCGCCTTAAGCGATGGCAGCTGGCTGGTGCTGTGGGCCAGTGGCTCCCAACAGGGAACCCGTCACCGGCTCGGTTTGGGAAGGCTTCCAGAAGGAAACAGCTTACGTAGGATTAGACCTACTCGCTGATGATTAGGGACTCACCCTAACCCCAGGCAGAGAGGGGCTGGCTGACCTATCCAAGCCTACAGTCAGCAGGTGCAAGGACCCGGCCATCTGTCTGCAGAGCCAGAGCCCGCCCCACACTCCCCACTGCACAGCCAACGACGACACGCGGGGCTCTAGCCAGGCTCTCTGCCCTGCATTTGGGGGATGCCAAGTCCCTCACATGTCCCTGGTTCTCAGGGTCCCCTTGCTTGCGCTGACCAGACACTCTCCTCCTTGCATGCCTCCGCAGCTGCCCGCTGTCCCCAGGACAAGTCCAGGTCCAACCAGAGATCAGCCTCGGGGAGCCTGCCCAGGCCCACAGCACCTCACCTTCTTCCCTTCCCCGCCGGGGGGGCCGGGAGTCCCCTCCCCCAAGCCTGAGCCCACCACGGCAGAGGTGCTCGCGCCCCACCTCTGCCGGCTTCAGCCCTGGCACCCCGCCCTCCAGGCCCCGCCAGGGCCCCCAGCCCCCTACCTGATGCTGCTCTGGCCGCCCCTGCCCGCTTCAGGGCCACCAGCGTCCTTCTCTTGGCCGCCATCCCGGTCCCGGTCCTTCTCCTCCTGCAGCCGCTGGAGTAGCAGCTGGTGGGGGAGGCTTCGCAGCGAGGGTCCAGGAGAAGCTGCTGGCTGGCCCTCGCCCTTCAGGTTGACGTCACTGGCTGAGCGCTGCAGGGGCCGTGGGGAGGCCAGGCCACTGGGGCCGGCCAGCCGCCGCCGCTTTGCATAGCTGGGGGTCTCCCTGAATGGTACTGGGGGAGGGGCACACGGGTGAGGCCCTGGGCAGCCCTAGGCAGGGCGACCAGCTGGTCCTGGTTTGCCCAGGCTTCCCAGGCTTTAAAACTGGAGCCCTGTACCCCGGGAACCGCCTTAGTCCCAAGCACACCGGGACCGTCGGCCGCCCAATCCGGACCTGCGAAAGGGCTGGCAGACTTCTGTACAGAATCAGACAGTCGCATGCCAGGCCGTGTGAGCCGTGCACAGCAGCCTCTGTCGCAGGACCCAGCACTGCCACCACAGCACAGAAAGGGCCACGAACGATGTAGAGGCAAATGGGTGTGGCTGAGTTCCAATAAAACTTTATTCAAAAAGCAGATAAGGATTCAGAAAACAGGATCCAACTCTGTGGTATTTGCAAAAGAATGACCTTAGATCCAAAGACACAAGTAGGTTTAAAATAAAAGGACAAAAGAAGATATTTCATGTAAATAGTGACCGAAAGAGACCTAAGGAGCTATATTACTATCAGACACAATAGGCTTAAAGACAAAAAGTGTTACAAGAAACAGAGGACGTTATATAGTAATAAAAGTGTTGATTTCTATGTAGATTAACAACTATTAACATATATTCATTGAACAACAGGGTATCAAGCAAAAATATGAAACAAACATTGACACATTCGGAGAAACAGACAGTTCTACAACAATACTTAATTAAGACGTCAGCATCCCACTGTCAATAATGGATAGAACATCTAAAGAGAGAAGATCAATAAGGACATAGAAGACTTGAACCAGTAGACCTCACAAGAGATATACGGGGTCTGGCACAAATAACACCCCTTTTTTATTACATAAAAACATTGTATTGCGAAATCATAAGCGTGTCATTCTGTAACATCCTATCACACTCAAGCACACCACATGATGCTTAGGTAAAAAGTTCAAATTGCTCTCCATCTCCTGTGAGAAATTCACGTACCCTCCCAACCACACTCAGTGGCGTTACTTCTGCTCGACCCTGTGTGTGTGTGTGTGTGTGTGTGTGTGTGTGTATGGAGAGAGAGAGAGAGAAAACACTCCACAAAACAACAATGTAATACACATTCTTCTCAAATGCACATGGAACGCTCCCCAGGCTAGGCCAAAGCAAGGCTCAAAGTTTAAAAGACTAAAATCATACAAAGTGTCTTCTCCAGTCACAAAGGAATGAAACTAGAAATCAAGCACAGGAAAAAAAGCTTGAAAATTCACAAATATGTGTGAATTAAACAATACAATCTCAAACAGCCAATCTGTCAAAGTAGAAATCACAAGGAAACCTAGAAAACACTGAGAAAAATGGAAGCAATGCTACAATGTACCAAAACTTATGAGATGCAGCAAAAGCAATACTAAGGGGAAAACTTATAGCTGTAAACGCCTATATTTAAAAAGAACAGGGGTTCAAATCAATAGCCTAATAACACATCTTGAGAAACTTGAAAAAGAGAAGCAAACCAAGCCCAAAGCAAACAGAAGGAAAGAAATAATAAAATTTAGACAGAGATAAAGGAAATAAATAGAAATGCAGAGAGAATCAATGAAACCAAAGTTGTTTCTTTGAAATTATCAACAAAATGGACAAACCTTGAGCTAGACTAAGAAAAAAGAAAGAAAAAACAACACGTATAACTAAAATCAGAAATGAAATGCATGGCATTACTACCAACCTTATAGATTAGAAGGGCATAGGAGAGAATACTATGAACAGTGAAATGCTAACAAGTGCTAACGAAGGCTAGATGAGATTTTTGGAAGACTAATTTCCAAAACCGACTCAAAAAATAATAGAAAATCTAAACAGGCCCGTAAGAGGCAAAGAGACTGGGTCAGTAATGACAGATCTCCGAACAAAGGTGAGTCCAGCGTCAGACAGCACCGTTAATAATTTCCACTAAACATTTAAAGAATTAACACCAATCCTCGTCAAACTCTTCCAAAAAATGGAAGAGGAGCTTCCTAACTTGTTCTACAAATATATAAAAACCGAGCGAAGGGCTTCGACAGGCGACTCTCCAAAAAATGAATGCAAATCAGGGAAATGCAATCTGAAAGCCACGCTGACATATCAGTTCACGCGGATTAGAATGGCCGTATATTCTTCCTTAAAGAACTCATAACAAGTGTGGCAAGGATTTGAAGGATTAAGAACCCTCCTACATTGCTGGTGGAAGTGTAAAATGGTGGGAAACAATTTGATTGTTCCTCAAAAAGTTAAACATAGAATTATCATATGGGCCAGCAATTCCACTCCTAAGTATATACCACAAAAAAACTGAAAGAAGGTATTCAAGCAAACACACTTCACGCATGTTCACAGAAGCACTATTCGCAGTAGCCAAGTGGTAGAAACCTTCCAGGTGTCCACGGAGGATGATGGGATAAACAAGACACCCTATGTACAAACAGTAGAACACTATTCAGCCATGACAAGCAATAAAGCAGTGATTCATCCTATAATGTAGGTGAAACTTGAAATGTCAAGGGTCACGTACTGTGTGATTCTATTTACACGAAATACCAAGAACAGGTAAATCCATACCGACAGAAAGTCTGTTAATGGCTGACCTGGGCTGAGAGAAGGGAATGTGAACTAACTGCTTGATTATATAGGGTTTTCTTTTACAGTATAAAAATGTTTTGGAATTTGCCCCGGCTGGTGTGGCTCAGTGGACTGAGCGTCGGCCTGCGAACCCAAGGGCTGCTGGTCGATTCCCAGTCAGGGCACAGGCCTGGGTTGCAGGCCAGGTCCCCAGTAGGGGGCGCGCGAGAGGCAACCACACATCAATGTTTCCCTCCCTTCCCCCTCTCTAAAAATAAATAAATAAAGTCTTTGAAAAGTGTTTTGGAATTCAATAGAGTCAGTTGTACAACACTGTGAATGTACTAAATATCCCTGAATTACTCCATTTAAAATAGCTAATTTTATGTTCTGTGAATCTAACTTTAAATGAAATTTAAATTCCCAACTTTAAAGCTTCAATTTAAAAACAGAAAAGCAGACTGGGGCCCGCGTTTGGCCTGCAGGGCGCGCTGCCCGCCAGGCCCTGCACTAGGTTCCTGCTCTGCACGCGTGGGCCTCCTTAGAGAGGCCGGGTCTCAGACTCCGCCCAGGTCCGCTGAGACTCAGCTGCGGGCAGCACTTCCCCAGTGCCAGGGTCAGAGCATCGTGGGACAGACACATGTCCGTCCGTGAGAGCGTGTGCTTGAAAGTGTTTGGGGGGGGTCGGGGGGGCGTGGGTCTGAAGGTGGCCCGAGGTGGCAGCTCCCAGGCCAGGGGCCCTGCTTCAGGCCTGTCGGTCTGGAGGAGCAGGTGGGGCTGCCAAGAGGCTTCAAGTGGCCCGTGCCCTGAGGCAGAGGAAGGGGTGAGTGGACAGGGCCCGCTCCGCTCCTCCTCTGCGTGCGGGCCCCCCAGGGTCCCTGAGCTGGGGTGGGACAGGGCAACTTGTGTCTGTCCCTAAGGGAGTATCCTTGCAGTGAATGTGTGCAGAGGGGGTGGGGGCGACAAGTACAGACCCCTGGATGGCCTAGGTCTGAAGACAGGCTCTGTGGTTAGCCCACTGGGCCTCAGTTTCCTCCTCTGTGAACGTGGACTTATAATCACTCACGCACGTTGCTGAGAGGGTGCGTTAAGATAACAACGGGCCCTGGCCGGGCGGCTCAGTTGGCTGGAGCGCCGTCCTATAAACCGAAAGATGGCGGGTTCGGTTCCCAATCAGGGCACATGCCTGGGTTGTGAGTTCAGTCCCCGGTCCAGGGCATGTACAGGAAGCAACTGATCGATGTTGCTCTCATATCAATGTCTGTCTGTCTGTCTCTCCCCCCTTCTCCTCTCTCTAAAGTCAATAAGCAACTCCTCAGGTGAGGGTAAAAAAAAGGCAACAATGAGGCCAACAGGGTTTATAGTAAATACTCGTGGCTGTGTTACCGGTAGCTCAGGGACACGTGGCTGCGCCCTCCGAGCGCGTGTGATGAGTGAGCAGGAACAGGTGCATGCCCAGCAGCGATGACCACCTGGGCCCACCTGACAGGGGTGCCGGCCCCGCAGTCGCGATAACGGTACCCCCAGGAGCCAGAGTATCCCTGTCTGCAACAAGAGGCGGCTGGGGCCACCCCGCCCTCAGCCAGGATCAGGCGAGCCCCCTCCCTCCAGTCAGAGGGACTGAGGCCGTGGCCAGAGTCCAGACCACAGAACCGAACACCACAGGAGGGCCGAGGTGAGGAGCAGATGCCAATAACCATGAAAGATCACTTTCGCTCAAGAGAAACGGAGGCACGGAGACCCTCAGCAGCGCTCCCGGGGTTAGACGACCACAAGCTGAGAAGGGACCCCACGCGTCCGCAAGCCCAGGTACTCCCGAGCAAATGACCACCTGCAGGCATGCAGGCCCGCCAGCCTGGGGCTGTCTCCTGCCCCCGGTTCCGGCCTCGGGCCTCGTCACAGCTCTCTCCCAGCCAGGACCTGGGCCCCAAGCCCACGCCGCTGCTGCCCTAGACGCACCCACGCCTGGACCCACCATCGGTCATCATGGTCTGCGCCCGGCTCGGGGCATCAGGGGACACACAACCGAGCCTCCTTGGGCGGAGGTCTACTCAGGAGAGACCCTACAGAGCAAGGTCCTTAAACACAAACTTGGCCTTAATCTCAGCCCCATCCCTGACGGCAACCTTATGCTATACCTGAGAAAGGCCCGACCCCAAGGCCGGTCCCAGGTCTTGGCTATACACTGTCGCCTGGGGCAGAAAGGGGGCCTGGGAGTCCGTGTTCCAGACTGGGCCACGGGCGGAAAAGTCTGGGCTGACCGGGACATCGGCGAGCCGAGGAGGGAGCCCCTCTGTGGCCAGGTGCCTGGGGCGCAGCCTCTGGACAGAAAATACTTTCTCCAGAAAGGGAGGTGTACCCACTCCTCTGGCCCCAGCCACCCCACACCGGGGCAGGATGGCAGGATTCTGAGGACAGATCCCAGACCAGTCCCACACCCACCAGGGACCTGGGAGTGGGTGAGGACCTCCCTGAGGCTACGCGTGACGGGTGTGCCCATCCTCCTGCCAGGCCCGGAGTCAAGAGTAGGTGACACGTCCTGCTTTTCTTCTGGGACCATGAGTTTCACACACCCCTGACCCTGAGGACAGCACCCCCATCACGGCAGGTCTCCTAATGAGCGCACCGAGGCCACCCTGTCCAGAGGAGGCATGCTGTGGCCCCTGAACCTCGGTTCTTGCTCTGGGCTGGGGTGAAATACTGAGGGGCAGGGACTGACAGCCACTGTCCCATATCCCCTGCTGGCCCTTCCCACAACCTAGCGGTAAAATAAACCTTGACCGTGACTAACTTCAACCCCTTCCAACAACCTCAGCTGACGCCAAAGCCCAGCGCCGGCCCCAACCAGCAGCCCCAACCCAGCCATGCTCTCGGCCTTGACCCTGACCCTTTGCCCACTCTGCACAGGCCCTTCCCTCACCACAACCCACGTTCCCCAGGGACCTCGGGGGGCAGGACTCACCGACATCCGAGTCTTTGTGGGTCTTGATGACCTCCGCCAGCTCAAAGTTCCCTGCGATGATGGCCACCTGTTGCGGGGGGCGGGAGGCACGTCAGAGGCTCAGCCGCACCACCCTCTCCCCCTCCTGGCCCGGGACTTCTCGGGCTCCTGTCCTCTGTGGCTGGGGGTCCCAGGCTTGGGCGCTGCCCCGCCTCGCCCGCCGCCCCAGCCTGCCCAGGGCTAAGGAACCTCCTGGTGGGCGAGACTTTCAGGGTTAAAGCCAGCACAGTGCTGGGTCCTCCAGGACCGGCTGGGCCCCCATCCTATTCTCTCCACACCCTACCTTTCCCATCTCAGCCCCGCCCCCCACCCCCCGCCTCCCACCTGTGCTCTCATCTGGTCCTCTAACAGGCCCTCCACGGCCATCTCAGCACCTGCTGGACAATGCGGTGGCCTGACCTGTTCTCCCCACATTTCCCCTGTAGGTCCCAGCTCCCTCCGTGGTTCAAAGGTCAGGTCCCCAACTCCTCCCACACATTTCAGGCCACATGGACACCTGTCCATCTGGTCAACCTGGTGCCAAGAATCTAACGGGGCCAGAAAAAGGGCTCAGAAACATCACCCGGCCCTGGCTAGCGTGGCTCAGTGGACTGAGCGCCGGCCTGAGAACCAAAGGGCCACCAGCTCGATTCCCAGTCAGGACACAGGCCTGGGTTGCCGGCCAGGTCCCAGTAAGAGGTACATGAGAGGCAACCACATATTGACATTTCTCTCCGTCTTTCTCCTTCCCTTCCCCTTTCTCTAGAAATAAATAAATAAATCTTTTTAAAAAAGAAACATCACCCAAATTAACTCGGAAGCGGGGGACCCCCCGACCCCTGGTTCACCTCAGCCCTCCGGCTGCCTGTGGAAGGTCAGGCCCACACCTGTTCTCCCCTGGCCCCAGCATCCTCGGACCCTCCTCTCTCCCCAGAAGTGAAAGAGTTCACCGTCTGCGAGCCAGCCACTGCCGGTCACCCCAGCCCCCACTTCACCCTGGGGCGGTCACCTCAGGGGCACAGCCAAGGTCCAGGGAGGCTGAGCCACAAAGAGGCCAGCAGACCCCCCCCAGGGCGGCCCCTTGCCTGTACCTGGAAGGCTGTCTGGCTGTTGTAGTTGCGGACATCCTTGTTGGCTCCGCGGAAAAGTAGGACACGAGCACAGCTCTCCTGTCGGTGGAGGTAGAGTGGGGGTCTGGGCCTGACCCACACGGGGTGTACACGCAGGGGTGTGGGGCACACACACCCCACCCACACATTCGGGGCACACGTGCACAGCGCCCGGCCCAGCAGGCCCAGACGTGCACCGTTCACACCTGGTTGTGCAGAACACATGTGTGTTCAGGGAACAGACGTGCACACACAGGTCTTCAGCACCACAGCTTGCCGCAGGACATACAACATGCATGCATGGGGGAGCACAGAGTCGGACAAGCACACACATGGAGTCACCGCCCGGGGCCCACTGAGCACACACATGTACCCCTGCACCCCACCTGGTTGTACAGGGCACAGATGTGCAGGGCGGTGTTCCCTGAGGCATTCTGGGCCCCCGTGTCAGCTCCGTAAAACAGCAGGTGTTCCAGATGCTGCACGTGCCCAAAGCGGCAGGCCTGGGGGAGAAGGGGGTGCCGCTGGGTTCCTCAGCAGAGCCTGGGACCCCCACTCCTGCAGGTAGAGCTGGAAATCCCCCCTACTGCAGAGAGCCGGGAACCCCCCTACCCCGACAGAGCCCAGGGCCTCACACACCCCTGGACAGAGCGGGGCGCCCCACCCGCACCCGCTCTGCCCACCTGGTGGATCTCCTGCCAGCCATTCTCGTCAGTGGTCCCCAGCTGAGCATGGTCGTGCAGGAGCAGCTCACAGCAGAGGGCGTCCCCGCCCCCCAGGGCACTGTGGTACAGGGGTGTCAGGCCGCGGCTGTCCTTGTAGTCAGGCGAGGCGCCCAGGTCCAGCAGGGTCTGAGCGCAAGGAGCCACAGTGTCTACGCTGGGTCCACTTCCTCCCCACCCCGGCCCACAGCCCCTCCAGGCCAAGACCCCCAGCACTGACCGTCAGAGCCTCCGCATTCCGCTGGCGCGCGGCGCAGTGCACGGCGGTGAGCCCGTCGCGTGTGCGGAAGTCCAGGTGAGCACCGCCGTTCCTCAGCACCTTCAGCAGGTCGGCAGCGTTGTCCAGCTGGGCCGCGAGGCTCAGGGGACACTCTGGGTTCAAGGACAGAGGAAGGTTACATCCCAGCCACTCGGAGGCCGTGCCCCTTCCTGCTCCGCGTCTCACCTCCAGAGTCAGGGTCGTGGAAGTTGGGGTCCAGCCCCTTGTCCAGCAGGCGGGCCACCTTGTCCGTGCTGTGCAGCTGGATGTAGTCCATGAACTTCTTCAGGTTTGCCTGGAACACCCGACCACCCTGGTCAGCCCGCATGCCAGCTGCCGGCACCTGACTGTCACCCGCCTTCCACCAACCAGCCTCCGGCCACCTGCGGAGCACCTCCTCCTGCGCTGCGTGGCCCCTCCGCCTGGCCCTGGCGCCCTAGCACGCCCAGTCTGGAAGAGCCCAAGGCTGCCCGGGCGGAGGCCCGCCCCACGGCCCGGTCACTCCCAAGGGGACTTGTTCCTTCTCTGGCCCATCCTCCTCATGGGCTCCCCCCACGGCGGACCCCCACCCCAGAGGGCCCTCCCCACCCAAGGGGGCCCCTCCTACGACAGGACTTTGCCTGCCTTTCATCCATTCGCCCGCCCATGTGTGAATTCACTCGGCAAAGCCCCCCTGAGCTCTGGCTGGCGCCACCAGGGCTTCGCATGCAGGTGAGGCGCCCGGCCAGAGGCTGTAGGCCTTCCAGAGACACTCGGCGCACACCAGGGATAGGAGCGGGCACCACGGAGACCGCGCCCCAGAAGGAGGCCTCCTGGGGTGGGTCGGGACGACTGAGGAAGAGACCTCAGCCACGCTCAGGGTGGGAGGTGTGATGGTGGGCGGCTGGCGCCCGGGCAGGCAGAGACCCCAGACTCATCCTGAAAACCGGTGGGACTCAGTGAAGGTCAAGAGTCACCGGAGTCCTGTGGGTCACTAAGGGCAGTTTTGGGGAGGAGAGCAGAAACCACGGGAGAAACCAAGGGGATCAGGGTCACGCAGGGGCCAGTGGAGGGGGCGGGGGACTTTTCCACAGCAGCCCCTGCAGCCCCGGAGTGCTCTGGGGCGGGCAGGGGGGAGTCTGGCATGGAGGCTCCAAGGTCACAGGGGGGTCCCTGGGGCAGAGGGGTGACGGTGCTCAGATGCTTCTTCTAGGCTCCGGAGAAGAGCAAATGTCCCCTGGGCCACAGGAGCCTGAGACGGGAGCTCAGGGTGTCCACCTGTGGGGAGGGCCCATGGCCCCCACACTGCCCCTCCTACTTTTGGAGAAAGTAGGTGCTGGGCACCACCCCGCAGCGATGGTGCGCAGCAGCGGCCCACAGGTGTGCCTCCGCACAGGGCCCACAGTCAGATCTGGGGTCAGCCCCAGCCCCACGGGCTGCACAGCTGTGAACAGGTCACTCAGCTACTCTGGGACTGGGCATCTCTGTGAGCAAAATGGGGTCACGGTCCCCCCCCAGAGGAAGCTAATGAGATGCCTGATTCCAAGTGCCCAGTGCTGGCGACCGCCAAGTGCCGGGCTCCTTGCTCTCCCCCAGTGGCCACATCAGGTGCTTGTCCACTGCTCTCCCACCCAGGTTCTCATCAAGATACGTGCCCCGTCGTATCCCACCCCCACTAAGCGAGGGGTGGATCAGAGGGGTCAGCAAGAGTCTGATCTGACCGGAACCCATCACCAGACCGCCCACCCCACAGCCGTGGTGCTCGGAGTCTGCGCCCAGCCCTCCAGCCACCCCCAGCACCTGCTCTGAGCCCCTAGCAACAGAAAAAAACAGACGGAGCCAACGCTGGAGGGACTGCAGTCAGCCCCAGGCCGGGGTGGGGGTGGCCTCAAGAAGGAGCTTTTAAAGGACTTTTCGATGTCACAAAACCCAGTCGGGACCGAGGAGGGGAAATGCGGGCCGTGGGGGCAGAAGGTGCCCCTGGCTGTCTCCTTACCTTCGTGTGAAGCTTTGCAAACTGCTTATCGTCGATGAGGCTCTGGGCGTAAACTCGCCTCTTGTATCGAAACTGCTCGGGCAAAGAAAAGGCAGGGAAGAGGCGCCCACCCAGGCTTAGCGAAGGTGCAAAGCCAAGTCCTGCTTACTCTGCGGTTCAGGCCTCGCGCTGATCGCCCCCTCAATCCCCAGACCCCTGCGGCCCATCACACAAATCCCATCCCCACAGCCATGGGTACAACCAGCACCGAGTTCAGAGGGGAGGCACGCCTAGCTGCCCATGGCCTGCCAAGGTCCTCCTGTCTCATTCCTGCCCCCAGGATTGCAGGGAAAGCCCCACTTCTCTCCCTAGACCTCGTTTCAGGCTAACCTTTCTAGACACCCCCTCGCTGAGTAGAAGTGACCCTACTTCCCTGGGCCTCCACAGAGGTCAAGCCAACTTGGAGCTCAGCTACCCCAATGCCTATTTATTTCATGGCTCATTGCTCAGTGCACCACGAGCCTGCGTCCCCACGCCTAACAGGGCATTTGGTGGCCTTTACAGAAATAGAGTAAGTGGTTAAGCAAACGAGGGAGGCCTGAATTTGCCTTCAGACTCCTGGGAAGCGGGGGGGCAGGTGGACACACAGATAATGCGCTGGCTTACTCCACACACGCTCTGGGCGCACTCCCGCACACACCCCACCCCGCAGAGGCACGCTCAGGGCTCCCGCCACGCACGCTGCTGACTGCAGGCCCTCCGGCACACAGCTCACTGCACACCACACACATGGTTCCCTGCAGGTGCGGCACACACCACACACATCACTCGCTGCGCTCGCCGCACACAGACCCCCGCCTCCACGCGACTCCTCCGCCCCTGATCCTCGCGGCCGGGCCCTTCGCTGCTCATGCCTCAGAGCTAGGGGGTCGCGCCACGCGCTCCCTCCTCCGCCCCCGGCGGCGCGCCCCCGGCCCGCCGCTCACCTCCAGGTAGGGCAGGGGCGTGTCCAGGTTAGGCGGGTACTCCTGCAGGAGCCGCTCCTCGTCCAGGAACTTGCCGGCGCGGCCCCGGGAGGGCGGCTGGAAAAGCCCGTAGTTGAGCGCGTCCTGGAGGCTGTGGTTGAGGGCGCAGAGCACGCGCTGCTTGGCGGCCCACACGGGCGCGGCCGGGTCCAGGCGCAGGCACTTCTGCGGTGGAGCGAGCTCATGAGCACGGGCCGGCCCTGCCCTGCAGCGCGCAGGGCACCGAGTCCCGGGGTCCCCGCGGGAGCCCGGGGCGCGGGAGCCCAAGCCGCGGACCCCGCGCCTCCGCGGCCGGCGTGCGAGGCCCCGCCCAGAGGGCGGGGCTTCCTCGGGCCCCGCCCCCGAGGGGCGATGGGGAGGGTCCCCGCGGAGGCGGCGGGGGAGGGGTGAGTCGCCGCGGGCCTGGGGTCTCCCGCACCCAGCTCAGAGCCGGTGGGTAGGGTGCGGGGTGGGGGGAGGGAGCGCTGGGATGAGCAGGGCGGGGGAGCTGCGGGGTCCCGGGGAGCGGGGCTCACCGTCTGCTGGAGGTCCGGGATGCCTACGCGCACGACCACGGAGCTGGCCCCGGGGCCGTCCATCCCCGCGCCGGGGCCGGGGCCGCTCGCGGCCAGGAGAGGGGCGCACGGGGACTCCGCGCGGCGCCCCGGCCCCCCCTCGCCCCCCGCCGGAGCCCCGTCGGCCGCGCTGTGCGGGAGGGGGCCGGGGGGGGCCGGGGCCGGGGCCGGCGCGGGGGGCAGCGGCGCCGAGGGCTCCGCAGGGGCGGCGGCGCTGGTGGCGGCGGCAGCACGGCTCGGCTGCATGGGCCCCGGCTCCGCGCGGCGCTGCCTTCCCCGGGGGCGGGGGCGGCGGGGGGAGGGGGCCTGCGCCGCGAGGGAAGCGGGGGCGGCCGGGGGGCTGCGCGGGAGGCGGGGGCCAGTCGGGCTCTAGGCGGCCCTGGGGCGGGGGCGAGGGGTCCTGCGGGGGTCCCGGGGTGAGGTGGGAGGGTTCGCGCGGAGGGTGGGGCCGCGCCACCGGGCGGGGGCCCCGGGGGCTGTGCCGGGGTGCGGGGCGCCCTAGGCCTCGCGGCGGGGGAGTGGCTGAGCAGCTGGGGCCGCGCGCGCTTCGGCTGCGAGCGGGCGTCCGCGGACCGCCGCGGAGGATGCGGCGCGGGGCTCCTGGAGCTGGGATGGGGGCCGCGTTGGGCACCAGGGCCGGAGGGAAGGCAGGAAGGGGGGAGAAAATCCGGAGCATTAGTTTCCAGGAGTGGCAGCTTCTTTCTCCCCCACTCTGCCGACCTCCCCACCCCACCCCACCCCAGGACGGGGAACGGGGCAGGGACCGGACCTGCCCCTGCCCCGGGGGTAGGACGGCGGAGACCTCGGGGCTCCCCACTGACGGAGCCAGGTAACCTCGGGACTGGACCTCAGGGTCGCAGCGTTCCCGCGTCCCCCCCCCGCCCCTGGCCGAGTTTAGGGACTTCGCTCCGGACTCCGAGACCCGCCTCCCCTGCCCCCTCCTCCCTGCGGGTCTCCGGTTTCCCAGATCCAACGCCTGTCGCCCCCTCCCCGTCACCTTAGCGACGACAGGATGGGGGCGCGACCTACGGGGAAGGGCTTAGGGGAGGGGGCGCTACTAGACTCCACCTGCAGCAGGAAGTGAATTTTAGTTTTACCCGTTGTCGTGGCAACGCGGGCGGGGGTGCTGAGTGGGCGGAGGAGCGGGGCGCGCGCTGAAGAAAGTAGCTCAGGCACCACCGCCCCACGGGCGCGTGCCCGGCCCCCCGCCCTCAGAGCCTCCCAGAGGCCGCCCCGGGGCCCCGGGAGCGCAGAGCGGCCCCTGGACGTCGCGGGGTCCCTGAACTACGGAGAAACAGCTCCTGACTCCCACAGACCTCCCCCAGCGTGTCTTCCTTCCTCCCCCAAAACCAGGCCCTCACCCCCCAGCGCAGCGCTCGCCTCCCATCGGGCGCCCCTGACAACCTGCACAGAACCGCGCGGGCCAGCCTCTGGCGCCTGGGGGGCGGGCAGCGCGGACCCCAGCCTCCCCACCTTCCCCAGAGCAGCCCGGATTCCCCGAGCCTCCCAAGAATAAACTTGAATGAACCCACACACAGAAAACCTCCCTCCCCTCCCCATGACAACCTGGAAACACCCAGCCCCACAGGGAAGTGTGTGGCACCCCCCCCCCAAGAACAGCGCACTCCCCACAGAGCTGCCTTGACCACTGCCTGCCCGCCACGACGCCCCTCACCCATCCCTCTGCCTCCAGGCCACCCCAGAGCAGGGCCACCTCCCAAGGACCAGCCTTGACCGCCCCCCCACCGAGGGGGCCCTGGGTCTCTCCACCCCCACCCACCGTACTTTGGCGAAAATCTGCCTCCAAGGATGCCACTGACCCCTCAGAGCCAAGCCTCCAGCGCTGTCTGTGGGTCTGGTCCTGCTCTTTCCACAGACACTCCCAGCCCGGAAGGCTGGCCCCAGGATGCCCAGATCTCCCACCCCCTGTCCAGGCTCTTCCAAGGCCACTGGCCCGGCCTGAGGGAGGGGGCTGAAGGTCCCCTGGGGGCTGGAGCAGGATGGGAGGGGTGGGGAAACCAGGGAGCAGGAAGGGGCGGTTGGAAGCCCACTTATCTGCAGGAAGCACCTTGGGAAGCCTGAGGGTTGGCTTTCCTGGCCCAGCCCTGGAAAGAGGAAACTACTGTTTCCGGCATGCTGCCTCCACCACCTTCCTGCCCCTGCCCTCTTCCTCCCTCCCCAAGTCACCCAGGCCCCCGACTTCCATAGCTGTCTTGCCGTGCCCCACTCTTCCCACCACCTCCTCCACCTGCCTTTGGTCCCACTGCGGCCGCCCAAGGCCACGGACAAGCTCACCAGAGCCCTTGACTGACGGGGCCGCAGGGAGGAGGCTGCACCTCTTCCCACACCTAGACTCAGGGCAGCCCTAGGCCTCCACCATCTTCCTGCAAACCTGCCCTGGGCCTCCCAGCCACACGCCCCCTGCCCACCCAGCCTGGACCTCGTGGGGGCCCCTTCAGCCTCCCGAGGCCACCCCCCTGGAGAGAACGTCCATCAGACTCGCGGCCTCCAGGCTCGGAGGCCGCGGCCCAGGGTGAGAGCAGCGCCCTGGCTCAGTGCGGGCTCCGCGAAGCGTCTGGCGCGCGGGACGCGTGAAATCCCGGCCTGCACGCCCCCGGCTCCTCCACCACCCCGGCAACAGCAAAAATAACACACCCAGGAGCACTGTGCCCACCTCACGCCCACCTCTGCCCTGTCCCTGCAGTGTCCCTGCTGTGTGGCGGGCTCACAGAGCAGGAAGCCATGGGACAGGGTGTCTGTGCTCTTTGTTCTGTTGGAACTGGAAGACCCCCAGGCTCCCGGCCAGCCGACTCGGCAGGCCTGCCCCTGCCCACCTTCCTGACCGCGTCCTTCCCCCTCGGCTCCAGGGTCTCTGTCTTCAAAGGCGCGGATCCACCTGACCATGGCCTCCCTCCTTCCGTCGGGACCAGACTTCCAGAAACATCCATCGTTCCCGCCATCCCCGCTTCTCCCCCACATTCTCCCACCACAGACAGGCTTCCCAGGGCCTGGAGGACTTCCTATGGGCTGAACACCCCCAACTGGCACCTGCGCCCCGGGGGGCCCTTCCCCGCACCCCAGGCGCTGGCGTCCTGCTCCAGCAGCCGCCCTCGCCCACGTGCCGCAGGCGCCTCGGCCGGCCCACTCCTCTCCCGGCCGGTGCTTGCCTCCTCCGAGCCTCACGGCGGCCCAGGTGCCCCTCCTGCATCCACCCTGCCTCACTTTCTCACCCGAGTCCCAGCCCCCCCCTCCCTCACGCCTCAGCCACAGGGACCTGACCCCACAGTGACCCTGGGCCAGCCCCACCAGCTTTCTCTCCCGTCTCACCTGACTCCCCCTTAAACCCTCACCCCCTTGGCTTCCATGACAACTTATGGGGGCCAGGGCTGGCGCAGCCAGGCCCTCCCCTGTCTGCCCTTCCTTTCCCCCTAGTCCAGTTCTTCCCCTAAGTGGACCCCCGACCCCACCCGCCAGGCTCCTCTGCCACTCCCTCCAATGGGTTTCCCTTTTTCCTGCAGCGCCTGCTGTCTCCCAAACACTAGAATGAGGATCCTCCGTGCAGGGCGCCCGGCCCGTGCGGCTCACGGATGTGTCCAAGGCCCTGAAACCGTGCCCGGCACACAGAGGGTGCACGGTCAACGTATCTTTGCTGAATGGAGAAATCAAAGCTTCGGCCCTGGTTTCTAGGCTGTTCACGCCCACCTTTCCTTCAGGTCCGCCGTCCCCTAAACTCCCGAGCAGTTCCCGTGAGGCAGGGGCCCTGGAAGGTTCAGCTGGTTCCGAAACTGCCCGGGTCTGGGCCTCTCCTGTGGGTCCATTTTCTGTTGCTCCTAGTTATTTACAGCCATCGGCACATTTAGGTTCTCTTTCATCCTGAGTACGGTCCGTTACATTTTATTTTTCTAGGAACGTAAATCTATTTCTACAGAATCAGCTTTTCATCTTGTTAATCATCATTTTTTCTTGTTTTATTCTGTCTGTTTTTCTCTGCTTTTCCTTTTATTTTGCTATGACCCCTTTTCTAATTTCTTCAACGCATACTTAACTCTATTTTTAGTCTTTGTCTTTCCTGACAATAAGTGTTTAAGGCTGTGAATTTCTAAACGCCACTTTAGTTCTGTCCCTACAGTTTTGATAAGTAGTTTTTTTTAATTTCATCCTGTTCTGATTTTCTAATATCAGCTACATTTTTTGGCTTGGGAATTGCAGAAAAGTATGCTTATTAAAATTTTCAAGTGTATACTAGGTTTTTTTGAAAGGAGGACTAGCCCTTGGGTACTGATTTCTTATTTTATTGCACTGTGGACAGGGGAGGCGGTCTGAGTATACTGATCTTCGGGGATTTTGTGAAGACGTTTTTGTAGCCGGGTACACAGTCTGCTCTGGTAAAGCCTTCCTATCTGCCCAGTAGGAATCGTTGGAGATGCATGTATGTATCTCGAGCTCGTTAATTGCATTATTCAGATATTCTGTCCTTTTCTAGGTTTCTATCTACTCGATTTATAAACGGCCAGGAGAGGTGGGTTAAAATCCCACTGCTGTGAGAGCAGCGTTAGCAGTCTGTCCGTGAAATTTTCCCAGCTTGCGTTCTATTAGTTTTTAAATGCTGCGCGGTTTAGGATTGTTATAGCTTCCCGACACGTTGCTCCTTTTATCATGAAATGGTGCTCCCCTTTATCCCTAGTAAAGCCTTTGGCCTTAATTTTTTTTTTTCCATGCATGATGTAGCCACAGCATTTTTTGGTGAGCGTCGACCTCATGTACCCTTTTCCGTCACTTCCCATTTTCCCTCCGTGGGCCGCGCGCTGGGGTGTGCTTCTGGTGGATGAGCATGTGCAGCTGGGCATTTTTTTAATCTTACAATTTTCAGCCTTTAATAGTGTGTTCATTGTGGTTAATATGTTTCAAATGATTTTTACCACTGTATTTGGCACTGCCTGTCTTCTCCTTCATGCTTTTGTCCCTTTCTACCCTTCGCTTGACGGATCCGTCTCTCTTTATTCCACTTTTCCTCAACTCCCACTGGGTTGGGAGTTATGCATTCTCTTCCTATAATTTTTTATATATCGACTTAAATTTGTAATATGCACCATTAACAAAGCTAATCAGCATCTCTACCATGTAATGAGAGTTTAGAATATTTGAGCTGCAATCACGCCTCATCCCACTGGTTTTTGACCTCCAAATTGATCAGCCTTGCCGTCCCACTGCCCGCATCAAACAGAGGATGCTCGCATAGGCTCAGCCACAGGTAACTGGCTTCTTCACTCGCTGTTCTCTCTTGCATGTCATGCCTTCCTTCTGGGTTGGAGTTTCTTCTTCCCGAAAGTACGTACTTTAGAGATTTTTTTTTTTTTAATGAACATCCGGTAGTGAGAAATTCAGTCTTTGAAGTATCTTATTTTACCCCATTATTGAATGATAATTTAATCAATGTAGAATTTGAAACTGACAATTATTTTCCTCTCAATACTTTGAAGATTTTCCTCTCTGTGTGCTGTATTCTGGGTATTTTCCCCCAATCCTGACTTCCATCTTACTAATTCTCTCTTTGACTGTGTTTAATCTGCTGTTAATCCCATCCATAGACTTTTTTCCCATCGTGTTTTCAGTTTCAGTGATCATAGATTTCATTTCTAGAAGCCTGTTATCAAATCTGCCTCTTTCTTTGGTTGTGTTTTTAAAAATGTAATACAGTTTGAAGACTTCTCCTTTTGTCTTTAACCATTTAAAAAATATTTACGTTTGTCCTGGCTGGTGTGGCTCACGGGACTGAGTGCCGGCCTGCAAACCAAAGGGTCACGGGTCGATTCCCAGTTGGGGCGCATGCCTGGATTGCGGGCCAGGTCCCCAGTAGGGGGCCCAAGAGAGGCAACCACGCATTGATGTTTCTCTCCCTCTCTTTCTCCCTTCCTTCCTCTCTGCCTAAAAATAAATAAATAGAATCTTTTTTTAAAAATTTTTAATTACCTTTTACTTTCTACTCAGCAGTTCCACAATGTGAAATTTTTCACTGTCTAATCCTGCTCTTCGTGTTGGGCACTGACTCTCACTCGTGGCAGGTTATTTCTGTGGGAATTTTGAGATTTGGGGCCATGAACTCAGTTGGGGCTGTATCGATGTGGGGTCCTGAGCAGCCTGGAGGTGTCCCTGCAGAGGCGCCAGTAGCCCAGGACTTCTTTTATGTTAACTTCTTGGCTGGCAGTCGTGGGGACCCTAAAGAATAATATAATCCACACTCCAGAACGGATGGGGACAGGTGGTGGGTACGACCTCACGGGGAGCTTTTCCCACAGGGGAGGCCGCCACAGAGCTTTGCGGAGAGCGCTTAAGTAAAAGAAGAAAAATGCAATAAGAGTTATGAGAACGGGCTGCTCGTTCAGGTTGTTGAGTGCTGCCTGTCCTTCCAAGCGTGTGACGTGTATTGACTCATTCGATCATCACCAAAGCACGGAACAAGCCCCTGTCATTGTCCTCGCCGAGCAGGTGACGGAACAAAAGCAAACCAGAGTACCTAACTGAGCGTGTCCTGATTTATATGTGGCTAGTCAGTAGGGGAACCAGGAACTGAACACTGGCCGTTGGCATGTGACCCCAGCAGAGCCAATAACAATCGTGCCCTGGGATTTTACCTCTCATACGTGAGGGAAGAAGCTCTTTTTCCACTCTTGGGGCACACAGGAGAGATGTGAACCCAGCAGCTGCTGGAGCCCAAGAAGAAAGCGCCCTGGAAGCATACTGACACCGGAGGCCAGGGAGGTCCTGAAGGGGCTTGAGTCCCTAAACTTGGTCCCTGAAATCAGATAGCAATTGCACTTTTCTTGCATTTGGTTTCAAGAGCCAATAAGTTGCCCTTCTAGGTTAAGAGTCCACACAGCGGAGACATCAAAGGGCTGGCCCTTGGAGCAGGTGCCTGGATTAGCGTCCCAGCTCAGCCACCGAACTCCCAGGGGAGCTGGGAGAGCTTCTGAGCCTCCCTGGGTCTCTGCGTGTGCTCTAGTAAGTCGGGGTGGCGGTGATAATTGTTTCGCACCCTCATTCATCCTGGCCGCGTGCCAGGGCTTCTTTCAGGTGCTGGGTGCGAGGCAAGCACCCGCCTTCAGGGACTCACAGGTCAGGGCCTGGCTCGCTGGGCCACTGTGTGGGCCAGGTGACACAGTGGGCGTGGAATGCTCAGCACAGGCCTGACATGTAGGAAGCCTCAGAGGAAGACCACTAGCCCAGGACTTGTCTTCGAGTAAATACTCCAAGTTTTATTATCATCATAAAGCTGGTCCGCGTTTGGTTTCTGTCTTCGCAACCAAAGACGTGCGTTCTCGTGAACACCCTTCAGGACAGTGGCGAAACTTAGAGCGAGGTGAGGGGGTGGCTGACCTGTGTTGTGTAGTCTTAGAAAAAGCATTAGACTTAAAATAGTATTTTACCTGTAAAAAGGAAAGTGAGAAACATCGACCTAGTTAATTTCACATTAAGAATTTCAATTCCCTTTTCGTTCAAGACTATGCATTTTGCCCATATGTTTACATCTCCTTCCTCCCAAAGGTCACTGACAATTCAAGAAGTATGGGTTGTTAATTAGTACGGTAAAGAACACAATAGCCCTGGCTGGTGTGGCTCAGTGGATTGAGCGCCGGCCTGAGAACCAAAGGGCCACTGGTTTGATTCCCAGTCAGGACACAGGCCTGGGTTGCAGGCCAGGTCCCCAGTGGGGGGTGCACGAGAGGCAACCACACATTGATGTTTCTCTCCCTCTCTTCCCCCCTCTCTAAAAATAAGTAAAATCTTTTTTAAAAAAATACATAGCAAAACATACCATCTTGACTATTTTTAAGTGTGCGATGTGGTAGGATTATAAAGAACAATATATATTTCAAAATAAGAAATTCATCCCAGTGTTGGAAGACAGGCACATGGATTATGGAGGGGCTGACAATTTAAGGAATCTCTAGAAATCACGATGCAGACGGGATCAGGAAACGCGAAAGACAACAGAAGCTGAAGAGAGGGCCGCACAGCCAAAGTGCCATGAGGTTGCTGGGGAGGCGATCGGATTCCACGGGGGCCCGCGGACCCCTGGTCTGCTTCCTGCCTGGGGGCCCTCCACCCCACCCGCACCCTCCACTCCCACTCAGGTCACTCTCCTTGTCCTGAGCAGCGCTCCGTTTTATGAAATTACAACAATTTGCTTACCGACTCCTCGGTTGGTGTGCACATCTCAGCGATGACCGCTGTGGGCTAGTTTTTGGGTGGACGCCCGCTTTCCTTTCTCCGGGGCGAATGGTCGGGCTGCGGCGGCTGTGTCTGAATGGGAAACGGATGCGGTCTCCGTGAAAAACCTGCAAGCGGTATCCCAGAGTGGCAGTACCATTCGACATTCAAATTGTTCCATTTTCTCCACACCCTTGCCAACGCTGGGCGGTGCCGGTCTTTTCCATTGCAGCCATGGTGATGGGTGTGCAGCGGTGTCTCCTTGTGTGTGTGAATTTGGTTTCCCAGGTGATGAGTGATACTGAGCCTCTTCGTGAGCTCCTTGGCCCTTCACACGTCTGCCCTCGTGTCTGCTCCCGTCCATTGCCGGTTGTTTAAAAACTGGGTAGTTCGACCTCTTCTTAAATTTAGGAGCTCTTTACATAAACCGGATGCAAGTTTTTTGGGTAAGATGGGTGTATTACGAAAGTTGCCTAATTTTGTGTCTTGCCTCTCACTTTCACGATAGTCTCTTTAAAAGAACAAACGTTTTTCATAATTATAGAAACCATTTATTTTCCTTTTATTGTTCATATTCTTCGTGTCCTATTTAAAAAAACTTTGCGTACCGCAAGATCACAAAAATTTTCTTCTGTGTTTTCATCAAAAAGCTGTAGCTTTAACAGTTACATTTAGGCCTATGATTTAATTTAAAGTTAATTTTTGTTTCTGGTATCAAGAAAAAGTTGATATTTGTATTTTCCCTTTATGGATGTCCAATTGTTTCAGACCACTTTAAAAAATTATTTTAAAATGCGTTTATTGTGGCAAAATATATATAACATAAAGTTTACCATTTTCACCCTGACCAGGTGTCTCAGGTGGTTAGAGCGTCGTCCCGAAGCCCCAAGGTGGGTTTGCTCCCCACTCAGGGCACACGCGAGAACCGACCGACGATGCATGGAGAAGCGGAACAAAAATTGATGTTTCTCTCTCTCAGATCAATAGAAATAAACTTACCCTTTTAGCCATTTTTGAGTCTATAGTTCTGTGGCATGAAGCACATTCACACTGTTGTGCAACCATCACCTCTGTCCATCTCCAGAACTTTCTCAACTCCCCAAACAGGCTCCCCACGTCCACCAGACAGGGACTCTCCACTCCACCCTCCCAGCCCCTGGTACCCACCGCTCTACTCCCTGTCTCCGTGCCTTTGATCACTCTAGGTACCTCCCGGCACCGCTTTTGAAAAGACTTCTCTGCCCCGCCAAATTGCCTTTGTGCCTTTGTTGAAAATCAGCTGACCACCCGCGTGTGGGTCTGCTGCCGGACTTTCCACTCCTTTCCTTTTGTAACAGCGTCCGGCAGAAGCAAGGCCTGCGTGAGCGTGGCTGGTAGGGTGATAATATGGGTGTAATCACTTACAGCTTTAATTTGAACATTTCACCTAAAATATATGGCGTGCTTGAGTGTGATATTGTTATGTTACAGAATTCCATGCTTATGATTTTGTAACAAAAAAGGGTGTTATTTGTGCTGGGCCCTGTATATTTATAACATTTCCCCAGTACCACACTGTCTTCATTTCTTTAACTTTAGAGTAAATCTTGAAATCAGATAGTCTAAGTCCTACAACTTTGCCCTTTTTAAAATATTGTTGGCTATTCTATGTCGTTTTCATTCCTATGTAAATTTTAGAATCAGCTTGTCAATTTCTGCAGAAAGGACCTGTTGGAAATGTTACGGGCATTGCACTGAACCCCTGAATCCCTGTCGCTCAGTCCTGCGTGTGCTCTCTTCACCCCCTGGGTGGCCTTGAATCCGCGCATCAGAAACGGCAGCACTGCCTTTGGCCTGAGCCCCTGAATGACTAGATGGGCCAGAGGGCCCCCACCCCGCCCACGCTGAAAACTGGACTTTCTGAGCACGCAATAAACGTCAGTTGTGTGAGGTCACTAGCATTTGGGGTTATCTGTCAAAGTAGCTGGTGTTTCGTCAGGTGACACAGGGGGAGCCCTGGGAGCCTCCACTGGGCCTCCCACCCCAGCTCTGGCTGGGGTCAGCAGGCCATGTCGCACTGGACACCTGCCCAAGCCCCGTGCCTTGGGAACCGGAGAAATTAACACAAGATAGATTCACATACCCGCTGTGTCCACTGTGAGATGGGCTGTGGCCCAAAGTCCGTGTCTCACCTGACCCCAACTGATCAAGGGACCATGGGTTGGGGGTGGGCATCAAAGAGTCTGAGACGTGTCCTTAGCTTAGAGCCAGAGCCCTGAGGCTCCCCTCCCCCAGTGCTCGGCCATCCTGGCCAGAGTCCGCGCCTCCCTGCCGGGGAGGCCAGGGGAAGACCATGCGGCCTTGAGCGTTTCCGCCAGGACTTTCCCTCTGGCAGAGGGCTCGGGGCCTGCGATGACTCACATCCAGGAATTGGAAGAGAAGCCGTGACTGTTGTGAGTCAGGCTCCGGTCGTGTTCCTGAGGCACAGGGGTCTTTCCAGTGCTGGCCTCTTCTCCGCAGACACGGTCCTGTTTGTGTCCCGAGGGCGATTCCACGGCCAAAGAGCCACGGGTCTCTGAGGCCACGCCATTCTTCACTGTCACAGTAACCGCATTCGCCGGGCCACCTGCTCTCTGCCACCCCGGGATCTCCTCACCCCATTTCATTTCCCCCCCACAGAGGCCATCCTCCCCTGGGCCCTTCCAAGGTGCTGCTGCCCCCTCACTAGACCAAAGTACACCCCTAAATGTCTTGGTGAGGGGGTGTCCTCAGGCCCTCCCAAAGCACAGTTAGGGCACCACCAAGCAGGTCGAGCACAGTACATCCCCGTCTTTCTTAGTCTTTGGGTGCCTTTTTCGTCATTAAACCAAGAAACGTTAGCATCTCTCGGCTTCATTCACATGAGCTGTGATGAGCCCTGGTTTCAATGAGATCGCAGACGCTGACACCAGCCCAGCCCTTCAGGTCCAGAGCCCGCATGGGGCCCTCTTCCTCCAATACCCATTCCTTGGGGCTTCGCAAAAGAGTGCGATTTGTCTTGGTGTCTAAGTCTTCTCTTTCCTGTGTTAAGTTTAAACTGCCCCTGCCCTGCCCAGCCCTGGATGGCTGGGCTGTGTGACCCATGTGCCTTCCTCGAGCCTGCAGGCCTTACGCAAGGGCAGCTGCCTGTCAGCCCGCCACAGCTCGGCCTGTGCCCGATGGTCTGCAGGGGTGAACTGGCTACCGGACAGTGGGTCCCTGGGCTGCTGTCTACAGCCACTTCGGGGACCAAATGTCGGATCTGCTGCAGAAGATGCTCTGAGTTCCATATAGTTCCTTGAAAACTGCCCCCCACTTGGTCTGGGCAGAGTTTCCTTCTGGGACGAAGTTGGCATTCCTAGTGAAATCCTCATGCGAAGATCTGATGGACGTTAACGGTGGTACGATTTGTTCTGGGAAACAGCCACCAGCCCATCTGTCATTCACCGGAGAGTTGGTGTGTCTCGCCTGAGACTGCTTCTCCTCTCTGCCCCGAGTGAATCTCTGAGGTGGCCTCTTAGGGCCCTTCCCCTGCAGGCACCATCGTCACCAAACGTGACCCCTGCCTGGAACTCAACTGTGAGACTGTTGGCACGGGCAGCTAGACACTACTAGAGGAAGGGAGCAAAGGGAATCAGGCATTAAAAAGCCTAATAAACTGGGAAGCTGAATCCAATATTGGGCCTGCTTCCCACACGCCCCAGGGAACCGCCGGTCTGTTCCTGGCAGATTACCTGGGGGAGGCATAGAACGATGAAGGGAAGCTTCCCGGGCTGGGCCAATGCCCAGCAGGGGCCAATATGAGGCGGGCGGGAGGGGCCTCTACTGTGAGGCATGCGCAGTCGGAGCCACGGGGGTGGCCACAGAGGCCTCTTTCTTGCCCGGGAAAGGGATCAGGTTGGGTCAGGGACACAGAGCCCCAGGAAGATCTAGGAAACGGACTGGTGAGGGAGAGGGACCAGCAGAAGCCCACAAAAGATTGGGACTCGGACTGGTTAGTTCGAAAGGGTGCCAGGTCCTTCCCAAGCCCAAGACAATGCGGCCGGGTTCACAGGTGCTGGCCCTGTGCGTTCCCGCCTGTCATTCCCACGTTCTCCCCGCCCCCCGCAGCACCGCGCGGCCCGGGCAGTGCCCTGGGCACAGCGAAGCAGCACCAACCAGAGTGCAGCCGGGAACGGACTGCGCCAACCAGACGGGAGCAGACAGGGACTAAACTGGACTGAGCTTCTGTGTGGCACAGAACTTTTGGACACTGCTCTAGACTTCTTTCACAGCCGGGTGGACAGAGAGGAGACATTGGGAACCTGGGCACAGCCTCCCTTTCCCCGCAGTGAATCTTCCCCCAGCCTCCCGTGTGTGGGTCCAGGGGGTGCTTTCCTCGTGACCCGGTGGAAGAGCCTCATTACCCACCTCTCCCTGGGCCTCAGCCCCCTGCGGGGGACCCTCCCTTGTCCAGAGGCTTTCATGGCCCTTGTCCAGCGCCACTCATCACCCACATGGCGACAACAGTATTAAAAGACGGACTCACCACATGCCAGTGGTGGCTAAGTCCTGCCCGTGTCCATTAGCTGACGCCAGCTACCCACAGGCTGACTGGGTAAGATTATTACCCTCCATTCGCAGGAGCCCAAGAGCGGGCACTCACATCTGGGCAGAGGGGTGTGACAGGGAACCTGGGGCCAGGGAAGTCCCCTCTGAGAAAGTGACATCCCGGTGGACCGGAGGAGGGGAAGGGTTAGCCATGCCAGTAGGAGCCAAGAATTCCAGACAGGACACAGCAAGGCTGGCACCCTGAGGCTGGGAAATACAACTGACGAGCGGTGCGGGGGCGGGGGACTGAGGGCCAGTGCCACACAGAGCCACCACGCAGCAGCCACGGCCCCCCGGGGCAAAGCCTCTCGCCTGCTCCCTCTCCATTCCAGAGGGTGCGGTAAAGCAGACTTTATTCCGGGTCGTCACGTCAGGCGCACACACCACCGTGATGACATTCCAGTCTCCAGTGGGGGACAGGTGGGCTCAGTCAATCACAGCAGGGGTCGAGGAGGAACATACGGCGATGGGGTTCAGGACACGTTACCCCAGAGTATGGCACCTGGGCAGGTGGAGTATTTTAACATGAAGGAGTTTGAGAATCGGGTCACGAATCACACGCCCCGCCCCCACCATTTTCCCCCAAACGGGCCACCGAATACTCATGAAGAAGGGCCCCCCATGCCCAGAGGGGAGGAGCCACCTTACACGAGAGGCGGCGAAGAGTCTGAACAGACGGCTTGGCGAAGCTTCTCCGGGTTCGCTGCGCCAGCCTCACGCCCCTCGACTGTCCGCTCCCCGTCAAACCAGCACGAAATACTCAGGTTGAACTGTTTCTTCACGTCTTCAATTCATGACAAAGTCTCCCATGTCACATAAAACTTACAAAACTAAACAGATGTGTATACTTTTGTCCTGCTGATGGTTCTCAGTTTAACTTTCGGGCCCAGACGGGGGCCCTGTGAGGTCAAGGAAGACTCTTCCTCCCATACAAGGGCCAAGGAGCTGGTGGGGGTCAGTGGGTGGAACGTTGCTATGAGGAAATGTCAGGGGGGAAGTGAATCCCGGGCTCTTGCAGAAGGCAGGTAACCAGGCACACCTGGGCATGGTGGGCGGGGGACGGAGAAGCTGGTCAGATATTGAGGTGGGGGTTCCGGCTAAGCTGACGCAGCAGGGTGCTTGTTAAAGCTGGACTTTACAAAGAAGGGCGCCGACAGGCCCAGGGGCACGGTCAGGAGCCTGACTGAAGTTGGTTCAAGCAAAGAATCTTTGTCACCTGCCACCTCCCCTTGGTTGAGGCAGGCGCCTGCCAGCAGAGTCCTCTGGGATCGGGACCAACCGCAGGGCCTCCGAGAGGCTACGTGGCGGCCAGGTGGGGAAGCAGGGTGCGGACGAGCAGGTGGGTTGGGCTGAGGGAGGGGCAGGCAGGGGCCTCCCACGTCCCAGGTCCCTGCATCAGCAGGCCCAGGAAACACTGCAAGAGCCCTTCAGGCGGCCCTGTTCCCCTGAAGCAGCTCCCCCACCCCCACCGCTCAGGCCCAGGAGACAAGGCCTCCCTCAGCTCTGGTCCTGGGGCAGAAAGACCAGCACCACTCCTTGCAGGGCGCCTCTGCTAACTGTGGGCGCGAGTCCCAAATTAGCAATGGCTCAGGGGTCCAGAGCCACTTCCTGCACCCTGGTGGGCCACCTCCCCCCATGGCTGTGCCCCAAGCTGACCCTCTGCAGCAATGCCAAAAAAAGAGCTCACATCTCAAAAGTCTCTGACGCCTGCAGCGCGCCGGCTTTGAACAAACATAGCTGGTGGCACACGCATCTCCTCCCCTACCCGGAGGTCAGGGCCGGGCTGGCTTCGAGTCCCGTGTTCGCACACCTGAGCAGCCTCCAGAAACCACAGGGGACAGTGCCAGCCATTTGCGTAACATTACAACCGTGGGCGGGCCCCCGCGGCTGGGGTAGTTCCCGGCGTGCAGCGCAAAGTGCCTTTGCCTGGCTCCCTTTAAACTCTAACTCACAGCGCCCACCAGCTGTGATCGCTCCAATTACAGGTTCAAAGATTTCTGGGCCAGGAGAAACTTTCTGTCCTGGCCACCCACCCCATTCTGCTCCCACGCACAAGCCCAAAAACCACGCGGGAAGGGTACAGCAGGAGGGCGGCTTGGGGAGACTGGCCCCTTCCTCCCCCCATGAGGTCAGCAGCTCCATCTCTGGGAATCCATGCCCTCCGACTTTTACTCCCACGCTGCCCGCTTGTCTTAGTCCACATTGCACCCGGAAAAGGCCAGCTCCCCAGACAGGGCTGGGCTTCCATGGAAGCTGTGTCCTGGCCCCGACCCCGGTCCCGGGGGTCTTTCCAGGGCCCCGTCCACTCTCCCACCCGCTCCAGGGTCAGGAGCCCCAGGCCCAGGCCCTACTCGTCCTGAGTTCAGAGGCCCCAGAGGGGCTCCCTGAGCTTGCAGAGGCACCTGAGACCAGCACGCGGCCCTGGCGAGGCTTCTCCCGGGGTCCGTGGCCCTCAGGGGAGTGTAGCGAGTACATACCCACCCAACGACCCTCTGGGGCCCCCTCTCTAACTTTGAGACAGCTAAACAACCTGGGGACCAAAAGATGAGGTCACCTGTCCAAGTCTGTCTGTCCAGTGACGGAGCCAGGACCAGGCCTGGCATCTTCCCTCCTGATGGGTCCTTCCCATTGGTCTGCCCTGGAGGCACACGAGACCCCAGGCGCCCGGCACATACACTGACACACACCACACACACCACATGCACATACCACACATGTTGACACACATCACGGACATACCCCACACGACACACTGACTACACACACCACGCACTACACACACCACACAGACACACACGCACAGGAGGGTGGGTTTGAAAGAATTCGCTCTCTCGTGTTTCAAGACCAGCACAAGCGGTGTTGAAGGAAAAGCCAGAAGGGGTTTGCTGGTTCACCGGGCGCTCGGACACGCCCCGCGCGCAGGTCCCCTAAGGACAGCCCCCAGCTCCGCAGGTACCGGAGGCCCGGGCAGCCCCCGCGCAACGGGCGCGAACGCCGGGAGCCCCGCCCAGCTCGCGCCACCGCCCAGGCCCGCGTCCCGGCGCCAACGGCCTCGGAGCACAGGGGACCCGCGCGCACCCACCGCGACCCGGCCGGCGCTCGCCGCGCCGCACTCCGGCGGCAACCCCGGGCTCCGACCCCGCAGCCCCCGGCCCGGCCCGCAGGCCCTGGACCCTTCGCCCCGCCCTGCGCCCCGTCCCGAAAGGCCCGGCCCCGGCGCCCCGGCCCGCCCCGTCTCTGCTCCGCCCCGGCGCGTGGCGCGTCACCGGGGCGCGGGGCGGGGCGAGGCTGGACGGAAGTGCCTGGTGGGGGTGGGGGATGCTGTTGGGAGTGGGGGGCCTGCTGCCCGCTGCCCGGACCCGCCCCCCGCTTGGCTCGGTCCTGCTGCCTCTCGCCGCGCCGGACCCCGCCGGTCAGTGTGACGTGACTTCGGCCCCTGACCCCGAGGCTGGGCCGGGACCCCCGGATGACGAGGGGACCTGTAGATGTCCCGGTCCAGGAGGGTCTCCAGCGAGTCATATCCCCGGCTACTGTTGAGGGGCTGGGGATCTCCGGTTACCGAGTCCTTCGGGACTTTAGAAGGGAGTTGTCTATTGTCTGACCCGGGATTATTTGGGTCTGGGGGCTCAGGGGAGGGATGTGCCTGGTCTGGGGGCTCTGAGGCACAGCTTGCTGGAGCCACTTCACCTTCGTTTCCGAAGGGCCTCTGGTGACACGCCTGCCTCTGCCCTGTGCCATGGTGGCGCCGTGGGCCCTCGCTCTGGCCTTGGCGGCAGGTCTGGCCACCGCCTGCCCACCTAACGTCTTGCTGATCTTTGCTGACGACTTGGGCTATGGGGACCTGGGCTCCTATGGCCACCCCAGTTCCACCACCCCCAACCTGGACCAGCTGGCCACAGCGGGGCTGCGGTTCACGGACTTTTACGTGCCCACGTCTCTGTGCACGCCTTCCCGGTGAGCAAGGGGTCCGCGGAGCCCCGCCCCGCACCCAGCCTGACCGCCCAGTCGGGGGAGCCAGTGCTCTCCCGCCTGCTGTGTGCCCCTCAGTCCTCGTTTCTCTCCGACCTGCTCTGCAGGGCTGCCCTCCTGACCGGCCGACTCCCAGTCCGGACGGGCCTGTACCCTGGAGTTTTGGAGCCTGGCTCCAAAGGGGGCCTGCCCCTGGAGGAGGTGACCCTGGCTGAGGTCCTGGCTGCCCGAGGCTACCTCACGGGGATGGCTGGCAAGTGGCACCTTGGGGTGGGCCCTGAGGGGGCCTTTCTGCCCCCCTACCAGGGCTTCCATCGATTCCTGGGCATCCCCTACTCCCATGACCAGGTAGGAACTGCGTTTCCTGCTCCTTGCCTTCCCTTGACCTCCCGGACCCTCCGCAGCCCAGACCCTGAACGGAGCTGCCCCTCCAGGGCCCTTGCCAGAACCTGACCTGCTTCCCGCCGGGCACCCCCTGCGATGGCGCCTGTGACCAGGGCCTGGTCCCTGTCCCGCTGTTGGCCAACCTGTCTGTGGAGGTGCAGCCTCCCTGGCTGCCTGGACTTGAGGCCCACTATGTGGCTTTTGCACGCGACCTCATGGCCGACGCCCAGCGCCAGGGCCGCCCGTTCTTCCTGTACTACGCCTCCCACGTGAGTGCCCCTGGCCCTGCGCCCGGGCTGCCCTGACCCCACCCCGTGCTAACTCCCGTCTCTGCTTCCAGCACACCCACTACCCGCAGTTCAGTGGGCAGAGCTCCACCGGGCGCTCGGGCCGCGGGCCGTTCGGGGACTCCCTGATGGAGCTGGATGCCGCCGTGGGCGCCCTGATGGCGGCCGTGCAGGACCTGGGGCTGCTTCGACAGACACTGGTCATCTTCACAGCAGACAACGGGTGGGCCAGCAGGGCTGGGCGTGCAGGTTGAGTCCTCACAGGTGTGGTTCTGGGGCCTCCCCATCGTCACTGCCGGCTGTGGACACAGCGGGATGAGGGGTCTCAGAGAATGCTGGCCGTGTTACGGTGACTGACAGGCGCACGTGGGAAGTGGGCTGTGGTACGTGGAAGCTGGTCCTCCTAGGACTGGGAGAGGACAGGCACCTGCTGGCCACTGCTCTGCATGTGCCTTAGAAGTCGGCTGGGGCCTCCAGGGCGGGTCAGACATGCTGACAACCCCCTGTGTGTCCCAGACCAGAGACGATGAGGATGTCCCAGGGCGGCTGCTCTGGCCTTCTGCGGTGTGGAAAGGGGACCACCTTCGAGGGGGGCGTCCGAGAGCCTGCTTTGGCTTTCTGGCCAGGCCACATCACTCCTGGTCAGTCCCCAGGCCCTGTCCTCATGCAGCCCTGGCCCCGCTGCCCCAGTGCTGACAGTGAACCGAGTGACCATGCAGCCCTCTGCCCCCAGGCGTGACCCACGAGCTGGCCAGCACCCTGGACCTCCTGCCCACCCTGGCAGCCCTGGCCGGGGCCCCCCTGCCCAATGTCACCTTGGATGGTGTCGATCTCAGCCCCCTGCTGCTGGGCACAGGCAAGGTAGGGCCGGCAACCCCACGGCCCCAGCCCCAGGAGGGACTGTGGGCAGCTCACCTGTGCCGAGTGGCACCAGGTGCTGCCGCCTCTGGGGCTTCTGGGTGAGCACATTGAGGGGCTGACGCAGGCTGATCGGTGTTGGGGTCTCACCCC